>QNGE01004160.1:0-67036 GCA_008508345.1 Paragonimus westermani
AGTAACGCCAAGAGCGGCATCAAATACGGTAGTAGGTTTCAGACGTGAGATTGATAGTTGCTGGCCAGCAATGTTCCTAGAAGCAAAAGCCGTATCTACTCAGGTGATTTGTTCCTTATTAACATTTGGGCAGACTTTTTCCATACTGTTCCTTATGCTACTGATAGTGTTGAATTCGTGGTCGTTAGGTGTTTAAACTTTGAAAGATTTTCCTCTAAAGTATGTGCACATTTCTTCTTACCAGTGTGTCCACCTATGTTCCGTCGCAGTGTTCTTTGGATAACTATATGTCGTGGGCTCTATCTACTCAGTCCTGTGGCTATGGATTCGAGAGATTGTTATTGTGTGCCGGCAGTGGCACTGATCCTGCATGTCTGTCCATAAGGTTGCTACATCATTCGACGGCGTTCTCAGTAGCCCCTCATGGCACATCGATTTCTTAACGAAGAAGATGGAGTAAGGCCGTCTTGTGCCACTGTCGCAACGGGATGAGATCTTTGGAGCACGTAAGTGCTGGAAAATGAACAGCACTGGCACTTGCCCTAAGTCCTCAGAATCAAATTGGACTGAACCTCAACGGAACTCGACATTAAGGGTATACCGACAAACACGGCGGTGATCCGTTAAACACCATTTTATCTTGTAGTTTGCGAACCTCATGAGAACTCTTATCTGAAGTTCCCTCATCTTGTCCGACGTACTTACGAACTATCGGCCGTGACAAAAGGTCTGGCACCACACTGTCATACGACAGCAGTTTGCGATCGTCTACATCGCTTGTCCCCCGACATGCTAAGAATTGTCCGAACCGAGTTCGAACGTAAACTTTAGCTCGATAAAATCCAGCCATTCAGCGGTCCTTGGATTATGTCGTTTCACGTGATGCTGAAAAAGACGGATAACGACTATTGTTCATACAGAGACTACCGGGTACTGACCAACAGCCGTTCGATATAGGCGCCCAATTCTCCATATTAGGGACTTGATGGCAAACCTATCAGAGGGGCAAATGTTCACCAAAGTCCACCTGGAGTTAAATGGCCCCCCACCACATCTCAAAAAGAGAGCTGTCACAACAGCATCCGAACTGTTTAGATTGTACGCAGGCCGTGTGGTCTTAACAACGCTGGCCAGACCTTCCAAAACTGTTTACAACGTGTTTCAAGGGTTGTACGGTGTTTACTAGCGCTTGAATAGTATCGCAGTTGCTAGCTTATCACAGTAAGAGCACTGCACACATCTGTGTTCAGCGTTCAACTGGTTGTCGCGTCACTAAGTGACGGTACACCAAACGAATGTTTGATCGGAATGTCAAGCGTAATTTTTATTAAGGCACTAGATCTGTTGACAAACCACAGGTAATAATGGCTTTTTTGGACCCAAACTGTTTAAGCAACCTCACTGTTTGGTAGCTTCATAGAGTTCTGCCAACTGTTCTACCTTAACTGCGCCTGTCCAGCGCAACCGTTCACTGACCTTCTCAGAGGCATCTTGTGTCATTTTCTCACTTACAACTGTCGCGTAAATTGTCTTCAGTAATTTGAAAACACTGACCGTAAATGCAGCACCGCTGTCACATCACTATCCCTCCGCCTCCTTAGTTCGGCAAAAACATAAGACCTGGCCGCGAAAGCGATTCTTTGACAGCAACTCGACGATGACTGGTGCTCCCTGGTTTTTTTCTATATGTCTTCACAACTAGCCCAATCACTGTATGGCGCCTTCGGAAAGGAAATGTCAGTAGTGCACCTTGGTATCCGTCACTTTTAGTGTTCTTGAAGCAGAATTTTTACCTTCTCCGCTGACCATAGGCCACTAGCATGCGCCTCACTCTCGACACCCGACAGGTACTCTCCCACCGAGACTCGACACCTGAACTGCGTCACTCAGTTCACGACTGGCGCCCGTCATATTTCAGGCATTTTGAACCCAGTCGCTGATACCCTCTCGTGCATTCCTGCTGCAGTAAGCACGACAAACAACACAGTCGGTCTGACACCGAGTGCGGCAGCACAGGTCAGCGGTCTGGAGATAGTTGTAGCCACCTAGAATACGTCACAATGCGTAAGTCCGAACAAATCAGAATTTGTGACACCTCAAAAGATACACCTTATCCGGTTATCTCTCTGGCTCGCCACCGCCAAATGTTTGGAAGGTCCTTAAACATATCTCACAGAGGCGAACGTTCGACAGTCAACGGCCTAGAATGTGTCGTCCCACAAAGGCTGGGTGGTTCCGCAGCCCCAGCAAGCGTTTCTGTCGAGCACATGTTGACCTGGTCGGGCCTTTCTCGCCTACCAGTAGGTGTGCGTATACCCTGACAGAGGCAGACAGATTTACACAGTGGACAGAGACCATGTCAGCTGGACCCAAAACCCTCCCATGGGCGTTTTTGAGACGCTGAGTCGATAATTTTGATTCGCATGCTGTAGCAACGACTGGCCGCCTTCCACACTCTTACCTAGTCTTTGCACCATTCCGTAACGCGCCAGAATGTTGTCGAATCCGTGGCACACCTTACCATCTGGCAGTTAATTGATTAGCCGAAAGTTTTTACTTGCAATAGAAGAGTCATCTGTCTGTCTACAAGAACACTTCATGGCACGAGTCACACCCATTTGACATGTCAGGCGTCAAAAAGACGCTGGAGGTCGGCCTACACACCACGCTCGCTCAGCTAGTCTGTGGCACTTAATACGTTCGCCCGGATGACTCACGCACAACGGGATCAACCATCCTCGGGGAGTATAGTGAGCGACTAGACCAACACACTGAACGACTTTCACCAGCCTCACCACGAGAACAGACGACACCGACGTACTTTGTCCATTGTCTGTCAACTTGTTCTCACGTTCAGCGTCTCTGCCCTTCGACGAAGTTTAAGGTTGCCATACACAGTTATGTTTCGCGTACCCACACGGTAGGATAAAACAACAGACGCAAGGTTCGATCTATTGGATGATCGATGTATCAGGCTCGGGAACTGATGCGCGGCTGGAACCCCACCTGGGCCAGCCTTATAAAACTTTGAAAACAAACAAGGTCCAGAGTTGCGGAAGCCAGCATGATTCGCGGATCACGTGGGCATCTGTCTCACACAGTGTTTTCGTTGCATCTTCTTGCCTAGTTAAGCTTAGATGAATTACCTAGAGTGGGCTTTAACAACAAGAAGCGTGTCTGGAAGAGTGGAGTCTATTTTCTGATTGTAACACGGGCGGTTACCCACTGAGATAATCGTTTTCCATTATTAGCACAACACATCTACGTGGAACATTCCGGGTTATACATTGCCCGGGGCACTAGAAAACTTGGAAGTCCATAATGATTGCCTACCATGGACACGACCAGGGCTGCGACCCTATAAGCCCGATTACAAGTCGCTTGTTGGTAAACCTCTGAACTGCACTCAGCTAAGCAATTACGGTTATTTGTAATTCGTTTCACATCGGCCGCAGAAGGGAGCTGTGTGACGAAAGTGAATTCGACCATGTATTTCCATTTAAAGGGTCCCAGATAAATGAAATACTGCAACATTGGCAAAGCCAACTACTTAGCTGTTCGTTAGAATGGGAGCTATGTTGAGACCCTGTTCATTTGTTATTGACCGCATAAGATTTCCATACTTTTTCATTGCAAACTTTCGTATGTAGTTGAACGTTTGTTTAAACGAGTAGAGATGCGGAGAGGTACCCCGAGAACTCGTGAGAACGACTGACGCCGCGAAGGTTTTTATGAGTTGTAGGACTATCGTTTTGTTCCATCGCTTGCTTGCCCACTGATCAACTTTACGCAACGGTAAGGTAATTCTTGCCTCCTCAGTTTTTCCGGCCGGTAGTCAAGGTTGACCTTGTCCTACGGCGTGTAACTACATACCGGCTCGAGGAAACCTGTTATCAGAACTCCTGAATCCCTTGACAACTCTCACAGTATCATCACGCAACTGTCTGTGGATGACCGTTGGCTGTACAAGACTTTCAAGAGCCTTTTGCAGTGAATTTCTGGTTTAGTAACACAACCTCTTACATGCACCCGTTTGTAACTGGTTTGTCTTGTGGTCCTGAGAATCCAAACAATGCGGACTGTTTTCCGAATGGTTGTATATTCGAACTAAAAGATTTCCTCAAGAATGGGATTTACATGCAGAGAAGGCAAAAGACAATCAACGCTCATTTTTCATCCGTTATATGTGAATCGCTTACACGGTCAATTATTAGTCAAGAGAATAGGCACTCCGGTTATTTCATTCGTAAAGCGTGTACATTTGTTGCAATCGACATCCCATCCCGCTGTGTATTCACAATGCTGACCAACTGCTAGTTTTATTTTTACAACAGTTTTCCCAAACTCACGACCTTGCGCGATTGTACATAATGCCCACTATTTGATACATTCAGCACATGATGCTGATCGATTAGACTGCCGGAATTTCTGCACGCTTTCCTTCTGAGTCATTCTCACGGCGTCCCAGAACACTTGTAGCGGAAAAGGGTCTAATATTGCACAACCTTCATTGTCCAATACGCTAGTAGTCCTGCCACACGCGCGCTTGCGTTTATTGGTCATCATTCTGGACCACAACACCCCCAGGTTTCCGCTCACGCCTCGTGTTCACTTCTTCCCAGTTTATGTGCGTGATCAGTGCCGCCTATCGGGAGGTTTTCTGCTTGTTATTCTTCGCCTGTTGGTCCGATTTCGTTGTGAAGCGACTCGTCCGGTTGTTCTTGTTCTCCTACATCTATCTCCGCTGGCCTCTGAGCGTGGTCCACGACCGCTTTGCGATAGTCCCGCAAATGTTGGAATGATCGCGCCTCCGATTCCGTCGTCCTTTCTCTTTTCCCCGCCATGTCTCGCCCGTTGGCCCGATTCAGTCGAACGATGACCCACCCGGTCGCCCTCACCGTTCCCGATCCGCTCGTTGTGGGGTTTTGGACGTTGAGGTATTCCGCCAAGTGTTGGACTACCCACACCTCCGGCCCAAGTATTCACAACACAATGATCTACCGGCCTAGGAAATCAGATGAACAGCGTGCTGGGCGACTAGTTTACTCTGGTCAGGTGACAGAACAATCTGGCATGTAGTTGGGTCATAGATGAGGCTGAAGTTTCTGTTTAACCCACGGAAGCTTGTTCAGCTGCTACCTGAAAAATCTTTCATCGTCACTGGCCAGCTCTGTAACACCGTGGATGTCTGCATTACTAATGGGTCTTGCTGTAAATTTGGATAGCTTCCCTTTGGATCATTTCATTTTTTCCGGTCATTGTTGGTTTCACAGCGTTTCTCACTTACAAACCCAGGCTTACACCACTCTACTTGAGCGCATTCTGTGCAAACGCGTTTCATCCCTTCGCAGCGATGACCTTGTATTTACCATCTTATTGCCCAGTTATCACAGAAGAGTTCAACCCAAACCTTGCTTCTTCGAGATGTTCCGGGACAAAAGGTAGTAAACCTCACAAGCGAATGTTAAGGCGGTGTGAATTACTAGCGATCCAGTTGTCTTCGTCTGCACCGAAGCGTTAGCTGAAATCTGATAAAGCCAAATCAACTTATTGTGTTGTTAAATTTATTCGTGGACGTCATGGTAAAACAGCGAAAGACACTTCACCAGACCGTGGTGTTTGATAGTAAAGATACCGACCGTATGAGGTACTTCAACAATCGGCAGGTACAACAGAAAAGGTAGAGCGATATGCTTTTCAGGCTGACAAGGTTGCTCTCGCCATTCACGGGACGGCGATGATGTACCAAATGTCAAATCTCAAAATTCAAATCCAGAACTTAGTGAAGACGTGCGCTTGTTGACGTCCTGATGCTTGACTGGTGTGATCCGTAGACTACGTTTCCTGTTGATGCGTTCAGTGGTGGGCTGAGAGTAAGGACAGAAGAAAAGGATTATTAAAAAAATGGCTGATCTGAACAGCAGAAACAACTCATACTTCGATTAGTAATAAATGGAAAGAAGGTTGTTCCAACATTTGTCTAGCTTTCTGTTGAATATATCTACGCTCACCGTCTCAACGGTCGTTGCAGGCAACTTGTTCACAGTGACACACTTATTCGTTCTAATCATCTATAGGTGAACACTTTCTCATGGCTGGTTGAAATTGACCTACAGTCAAACGCACCCCCCTCAGAGCTATACACAACAATGTCGGCTCACCCACATTTGTATGTCAGTGGGGGAATCAAACCTTCTCCACTGCGTTCGATGCGGGTCATAAAAGATGAACCTGACAAACTGCCACACAGTATTATATTTAATGGACGCTGAATTCCACATGAAGGGGTTCGTCCCCGTTACCATTGAGGCCACTGAAAAGTGTGGCAAGCTGTTGTTTCGCGACGCCTGTGGTAAAGACGAAGGACGATATGAACGTAGTCGAAAGCAGAAAACTGTGAAATTTTTCAATTCGCCCGCTCCAGTGTTCTTTAGTTCGTATTTGTGTACATATTGTTGACCGATGGTATCATCCCGTCCATTTTATTGTTGTGAACCGCGTGGCATGTCTTGATGCGTTCATTTGCAGTTCCTCGTACTCTAGAATGAAAGATGCACCAATATTGTGGAAATAATTTCATGCATTGTGCAGCAAAGAGACAGGGGTTATCACCGGGTCACTAAAGAGCTCCTCCAAAGAAGGGCACCGTGAACGCATCCCTCCGATGTACGTGAGGACAAACTGTGACCAGCCACCCTTGATCTGGCCTGGCTTATGCCGCATCAGGTGGCGCGTGGCCAGCTTGTGATCGGTACCATAAGTATCAGACGCCGCAGATGAGGCAGCATTAATGCCAGCGGTTTGTATCGAGCTACTAACTGTGTGTCCTCTCCTATGGCGTCGAAGCTAGTAGGGTAAACTTCCGCACACCAAAGTTTTGGGTTTGAGAACACACGGGTTGCATGGCGGTGCTCCAGTCCTGAATACCGATCCACTTCAGTTATGGGCGAGTCAATGCAAACCGAACAAACAGTTTGAGCGAAGGGATAAATAGAGGCCTCTTCTGGTGGAACGCGGAAGATGTGGATGGAAAACGCACAAGTTTTGGCAAGTTTAATCTTATGTTTTGTGAAATGGTTTGTGTTTAGTTCTCGAGTTCTTGGTATTAAAAACACAATTCACCTGAGAATCATATTCTATGGGTCGTTCAATCGTGTGTATTCTATGGCAGGAACTTACCTTAGCAAGCTCGGGCGATGACGACGAAGTGGCAGCGTCTGCCGCTGTTCGGAAATGCCGGTTTCAAAGGGTTCATTACCGCAGAAAGTTAAAGGGTCTGAACTACTTGTAACGTCGTTTATGAATAACTAGAACGCTGAGGCGGCCCTTAGAAGGCGATATGACATGTGTGGGGAGTCAAAAATGTCGAAAGGTGCAACCACCGCTGTCTTCCTGATATCCTCGGCGATGACTGCGATTTGGTGGCAGGTCGAATGTTGAAAACACAGATGTTTTGCAAGTTGTTTGTAGTATCTACTATATGAGCAATAGAACATCGGCAAGGCGCCGTAGAGCTTCTAAACGAGCAGAAATCTCTACTCGGACTTAGTTTGCCAACGTTTTCAACGTGGTGTATGGGGAACTAAACCCAAGAGCCGCTTGATAAACGAATAATGGTAAGTTGGAGCATGTGCCTGGAATTGACGTTTGTGTGCTTTCTCATCCCAAGTGTCGAATGTTTCAAGTCCCGTTGTGTGAGGAATTTATTTGAGTTGGCCGAAGTTCTTCAGGATTCTCTAGTTGAATAAACGTATACTGTTTTGACATTTGTTCCTTATCCATGAGTTTAACCCTGTGTTTGACTTTGTTTTTACGCTCTTTCACTTCCTGGCCGATTATCGTACACGTTTTATTTCTCTGTGCATCGAGAATGTTGCGCCCACTTCAACAGTACTGCTTATCGGCAGACTGGTGGTAAGATAATGGGCAGTCCATTGAGCACTGTCTTGGCTGATATATTTCTGAAGATGACTGAAGGACAAATATCGAACTCGATTGTCAACAGCAGCCACCATAAACGGTGTGTCGACAACATCAGTTTTCAGAGTTGTGTTTTATCTCAAAAGCTATAAAACCTCCCGCTATTAAGCCATTCCAACTCAACAGCTTTTTGTTAAAAAATAGTGAAGAAAGTTCGCCGTTTTTGAACGCTGTGATCAGTCGACTTCGAGATAACACAACACAACGCGTCGTGTGTCAAAATACAACATAGTCAGGTAAACACCCTCAACTCTGCGGTGGTGCACAAGCGTGGCTTAATGCAAACCCTATCCACACAACCGGAAAGCTGTGTACTGAAAACAGCATGATTAGAAGAGAATAGGTAGGGGAAGACGCTTTATTATTCAAAGACTTTCGAGAACCGTTCATAGAAATCTTCTACAGGCCACGAGTGACCAAAAATTCACGCACAGACTGCCCTTGATAAGCAAGTATGGTTGAGTTACAATTTCGAGAGTGAGAAAAGATCAAGCGATGTCGACAAAAGGTACGTCCATTCCTAATTTATACATGCCCAGCTGGTAAACTGAAACCGTCGTTCCGCACTTGAGTGATCCTCATTCCCATTTCTAACTGCGATGAACTCACTGTTCCGCCTCACATCTTACTAACCAGTTGCTCTTTTGGCGATATGCACAATGGTGGAATGGACCGGTGTTCACGACACAATAATAGAGGAGAACACTCCTGAGTGATTAGTGAACATCATGACTGAACAGACACCATAAGGGGGGCGATTGAGTCGGGATCCGGTGTCTTTGGTTGTTAAATGCATCATTTATACAGCTCACTAGGTTGATTCATTAACGGTATTCACCGTGGTGTTTTGCGGTCGAAGCCGGAAACTTCCAGCATTTTCGAAAACTATGCTGATCCAACGTAATCTTCCAATTCCGTGCACGCAAAAGTTGCTGACGCAGTCAGCATGCTTGTTGTAGAATTGACCTCAATGTTTTCAGTACGCAATGTGTTTAGCTGCTTTTCTTTGTCATGCGTCCTTATATCTACAAACCGTGGTTCAGTATCTGCGACCGATGAAATTAAACAAAACATCAGCCCTCAAAACACATACTGTTGAAGTGTGGAAGGAACTCACGGAAAAGCACTTGAATTTTTTATCAAACTGCTCTCTGGAGGCAATAATATTTAGAGAGATTTATATGCGCGCGTTTGTTGAGTAGGTGTTACAAAATCTCCGATACAGTGCAAGAAGTTTCTTAGTCCTTCTGGTTTCTTGGTCGTCGTTACACCTCTAGTCGCCGGCCTAGCGTCAATCCATCACCGCTGGAGATCGTACTCAAGTTAACCAATTCTTTCGCAACTATACAGGTTGGAGCGGCGCGAACGAAAGAGATGTTCTTCTCAATTTTCCGTTTTCATCTCACTGATAACAATGGGCGCTCTCTCCTCCGCTTTTGATAAACTTAGCCGAGCTAACTCTAAGACTACAGCCACTCAGCTTACTCACTTTGCACTGAGCGTTGAATGGTCGAGCCGAGCACTGCGGTCCGGTACGCCTCACTTGGACCATCCATACAACCGACAACCAATGAAAGAGTGCAGTCAAGCTTTTATTGGGATCTTAGTTCCACTAGGACTGGGTTTCTTTTTGGAAAAAGCCGAGCCGAAATCAACTGGTCGCCATTACCAACCATCAACACATCGGCCACAACTATTAGAATTGTGCGAAGTGCAGTAACTCCAGATGTTCCATCATACGTCGCTGTCGGTTTAACATAGCGACCCATGTATTCTAGTAAGTGGTTAGAAGTAACAAACTCAGCACTTCCTGCGCCCACAAACAATACATACCCACACCAAGATTTGCATTCTCCGCTCCAAGGAGTGAGCCGCTGACCCATGTAGTACAGGTGTGACGTAAAAAGGAGGCGCACGTCCGCGGAATTTATGCTGTAACTTGATTCAGTTGGCACCTCCGACATCCACTCGACCTCTCAATCCAATAAGGTTTAACAACCGAATGGTATGGAAACATCGTGAAACTGACTAAATGGTCATGAGTGTAACACTCCGCAGTAGGACGAAACGTTATTTCTCTTTGATGACTGGTTCGTGTAGAGATTGTGGTCCGTTCACGAAGATACTGATCAATCTTGTCACCGAAACGGTACACTGTTCTAATCAACGGTAGCGGCAATCATAGCTGATCGGGAAACGCTCCCAAAATTCTCACCAAAGTTCCACTGAGTAACCTACATGAGCATTTTGGTGAGAATCTACAGAAGCCCATGCTGTTTGGACGCACGAAAAAGTTGATTCAGGAACGTTTGGAGTGGTGAAAGTTTACGGAAAACACGGATACAGTGGAAGTGTCTTTAGCCTTCTGAATGGTATTTATTCTAAGGAAATAGGTAGATCGTATTCTCCAATAATGAGTGCAACCAAAGACAAAAAGTGGCAACAAAAAATGATTAATTTTCATAATGCGAAACTTCAGGTCGACTTCTCGATTTCATTCGGACCAAAGCAGACATGTATTTGCGTAATTGCAAGCACCTTCACTTAGCGACCCCAACATGGAACACTCGATTTCATGAATTCCCAACGGTAATAGACGCGTACTACAATATCAATAGAAAATCACATGCTACAATCTGGTGAAATTTGAACGATCGTAAGATGGAACAATTTGCCAAAAACAAGGTGCATACGAACACTGTTCAAACGAGGTGAAACACATTGCAACACCGCAGAGCTCTGGAGAAAAGAAGAAAACTATCTATACCGAGTATGTTTTCTCAACGGATACTCGCGGAACTCCATCAGACGGAGTCTACTACAAAAACAGAAAGCTCAACTCCAATGACCCACCAACAAAACGAACCGCACTACCATACATCAAAACCGTATCAGAAATTACCGCCAGACTACTGAGAACACATGGTATCACGCTAGCACACAAGCCAACAGCGACATTACGAAAGATACTACCAAAACCAGAAGAACAATCCAAACCCACTGACAGAAGAAATGTCATTTACAAAATCCAATGCAATGACTGCAGACAGCACTACGTCGGCCAAACCGGACGGAAATTATCAACACGAATACATGTACACGAACTGGCCATCAACAGACACGATCAACTTTCCCTGATCTCCGTCCACGAGGATGAAACTGGACACACCTTCAACTTGATCACCGCAGAAATCCTTACCCAGGCCAATACCAAGCATGCAAGAGAATTTCTCGAAGCTTGGTATTCATCAACCGGTTCAATAAACAAACACATCGAGCTAGACAAAATCTACGAACCAATGCGAATCAAGGATTTGAGGAGACGTAAACGCCATCGAGCCCAACTACCGGTAAACCCAAACAGAGCAACTTGAACTGATAAGAAAAAAAGTCAACCAATGGTGGGTCGGACCAGAGGTCAAATACGACGGAAAGCGACCAACCAGAATCCAGGCTAGTAGGTCAACTGACTATCCTATATAAGAGCAGGCATCGATCAATCTTCACATTTAAAATATACGCTGAAACACTTACGCACTGATGATGTCACCTCGCCTGGTGATGAAACGTTTGCAACCTAAATGCCAAGCTCGGCGAACATATCAATACCAAAACCATCAACCCGAGCTACAAACAACAGCACCACCGCTGTTCCCAACCATCAGAAACCTACATGGGCGCACAACGCTAAAAGCAGCTCGTTGTTGGGAGACCTTTGCATGCAGATGGGCTTCCACACGTGAGCAACTATTCTTCTTGCATGAATGCCTGCGTCAAAACATTCTCCCTCCAAGTATCAACTACAGACCACCACTCAATCATCCACAAGCTTGGGAAATAGCAAGACAAAACGGAAGACGGATGTTACGTATGTTAATAACCGATGCCCACAACCGGTTACGGAAATACGAGAACATCATAACAGCCAAAAGAGAAGACTGTAAACAAATAATAGACAAACATCAGCTACAGAAATTAGAGGCAGCAATAGGACAGCGAGTAGCAAGAGCCGCGAATAAGAAGAGGATAGCCCTTGAAGAGAAGCTCTCAAGACTGTCGAAGAAGCATACTAACCCCAGCAACTATACGTGGATCAGAAACCTATCAAACCATCCACTATCCAACGACGAGCAAGATGTACTTGTAAAAGGACTCAATTTTAACACGAAAGATGCACCAAACAAAGAATACTTGGCAAACTTGGAACACATAATGAAATCTAACGTCTTGCCGGGAGAGGCACAACATCAAATCCGACAAACTATCGTGCCAGTATTGACCCGCATTAGGCCATCTAATAACCTTACCCAACGCGAACAACGAGCTTTGAACAACCTCAAAAAGGATGATAGCATCATCATTTTGCCAGCCGATAAGGGACGGATGACAGTTATCATGGACAAGGCAGACTACGTAGAGAAAGCAAAACAACTGCTCAACGACACAACCACCTACCGCCTACTCAATGCTGATCTCACCAAAAAACTGGCCAACAAAATCAACAGCACACTAAAACAGCTAGAGGCTTCGCACGAGATAGGCAAACAGGAGCGTTGGAAAATGCAGTCGAAAGATGCAACCACTGCTCAATTCTACGGACTACCAAAAATACACAAAGATGGTATCCCACTACGACCAATTGTATCTCTACCGGGCACACCAACCTACAATTTGGCCAAAGACCTATTCAAACGGCTGCGATATCTCGTCGACGGATCAGAACATTCCATCAGCAATGCTGTACAATTCTTGAACAAACTAAAACACGTGAGGATAGAAGAAGACGAAACAATGATTTCGTTCGATGTCACAGCACTCTTCACATCCATTGACCTCACCCTAGCCAAAGAGACGTTGCGAAAGCTGTTAGAAGAAAATCCCCGACCGAATGAATCATTAAAACCGGAGAGCATATGCAATCTCATGGAGCTATGTTTGTCGACGTACTTCAAATTCAATGGCCAAATCTACCAACAACTTAAAGGAACTCCAATGGGTTCGCCCATATCCGGATTTATCGCAGAGGCTGTCATGCAGAGGTTAGAGAACATCGCGCTACCAAAGATCAAACCGAAACTCTGGGTACGATATGTTGACGATACATTCGTAATCCTCAAACGCTCAATGATTGAGGACACACACAGACTGCTGAACAACGTTTTCAACGATATTAAATTTACGATGGAGACGGAAACCGACAATCAACTACCGTTCCTAGATGTACTAATCAACCGCAAACCTGATGGAACACTGGAGACCTCAGTTTATCGGAAAGAAACACACACAGACCAACTCCTTAGTTTCCGCAGCAACCACCCAGTCTGCCACAAGAGAAGCTGCATTCGAACCCTGTTCAAACGAGCTGAAACACACTGCAGCACCGCAGAGCTCCGGAGAAAAGAAGAAAACTATCTATACCGAGTATTTTTTCGCAACGGATACCCGCGAAACTTTATCAGACGGAGTCTACTACAAAAAAACAGAAAGCTCAACTCCAATGACCCACCAACAAAACGAATTGCACTACCATACATCAAAACCGTATCAGAAATTACCGCCAGACTACTGAGAACACATGGTATCACGCTAGCACACAAGCCAACAGCAACATTACGAAAGATACTATCAAAACCAAAAGAACAATCCAAACCCGCTGACAGAAGAAATGTCATTTACAAAATCCAATGCAATGACTGCAGACAACACTACGTCGGCCAAACCGGACGGAAATTATCAACACGAATACATGTACACGAACTGGCCATCAACAGACACGATCAACTTTCCCTGATCTCCGTCCACGAGGATGAAACTGGACACACCTTCAACTTGATCACCGCAGAAATCCTTACCCAGGCCAATACCAAGCATGCAAGAGAATTTCTCGAAGCTTGGTATTCATCAACCGGTTCAATAAACAAACACATCGAGCTAGACAAAATCTACGAACCAATGCGAATCAAGGATTTGAGGAGACGTAAACGCCATCGAGCCCAACTACCGGTAAACCCAAACAGAGCAACTTGAACTGGTGAGACAAAAAGTCAATCAATGGTGGGTCGGACCAGAGGTCAGATAGGACGGAAAGCGACCAACCAGAATCCAGGCTAGTAGGTCAACTGACTCTCCTATATAGGAGCAGGCATCGATCAATCTTCACGTTCAAAATATACGCTGGAACACTTACGCACTGATGATGTCACCTCGCCTGGTGATGAAACGTTTGCAACCTAAATGTCAAGCTCGGCGAAAATATCGGTACGTTTTTTCTGTTTGTATTCTTCAATCTCCAGTCAACGAAAATTCAATGTGTCATCGGCGGAGAACGCCTGCTCATCCATTTTTCTGTTCAACCTTGCCATTCCATTAGAATGACGCAGATTTCATTGAGGCGTGTCATTTAACTTCCTTTCACATATGTGATAAACCATCACGTCACTAGTCTCCGGCGAAAAGCGGTCTTTACACGGCTTCTCAGTCTTCAGCTGACACTCGCCATATTAACGACATTGGTAGTCTGATGATCGGCCTCGCCGAAGGACGGGATAACAATCGGTATCTGCAAAAAGTGACGGTTTTTTCCCTACTAAAAATTTATTCTCTCCTTCGCTTATAGATGGCACCAAAATCTTGCGCTGCATGTTTTCCGTGGAATCCCGCCCTACATGGTGCGGAAGTGCAAGCGAACAGATTCGAGTCATTTTCACATTTCCCACCAGATCCAGTGTGAAGCGATGCGCATTACAAACAAGTCTTTCACGGCCTAACGGTGGAAGCAAGGTTGGCTCATGAGCACAAATTTTGTGACTGACTAGCAAAATGGAAATATTATCAAAATTATACCGGGCGCTTCTGCTGCCCCTAAGCATGTTTTATTGTCGGACCAGTATTTACATCCTACATACGCGTGTGCTGATTCATGTAGAAAAAGTTATCAGATATCTGTTGTAGACATCTTCATTAACCGATTATCCAAACCCTGACACAACAGAAGATCTGACAACCGGCCAATCCAAATATTGCGTTTAAGATACAACATCATGATTAGAGGAACGGTTTCAGTGTTTTACCTTCCGTTA
This sequence comes from Paragonimus westermani, assembly GCA_008508345.1. Classification (NCBI taxonomy): domain Eukaryota; kingdom Metazoa; phylum Platyhelminthes; class Trematoda; order Plagiorchiida; family Troglotrematidae; genus Paragonimus; species Paragonimus westermani. Next base: position 15,060 of record QNGE01004160.1, read on the forward strand.
TTCGACAATTCATCTGTTCCATATTCCACCAATTAACATACAGTTTATGATGTTGCATGCGCTAATAAGATCAGCTAATGACAGGCTGTGATTTCTTCAATACTGTTGTACATCCAAAATTTCGGAGTCTCAATTCACGGATAACGGTTGTTTACTGTTACCAGTGCCAGNTTACCAGTGCCAGGTCTTCTCCTTATTACTTGCGTGGGAGGTGTCAGTTCACGTAATATTCATAGGGCTATTCGAGGTCCCTAATTCTGTGTATCACAATATCCCTCATTTTGTTGCGGTACGTTGCATTTTTGAGAAATTTGGTGAAATCTCTCGTGAAATGCAGGCATTCATTCCACGATGTTGGGGTCACTAACACTAGCAGCCAGATCTCAATGTTTTGTATGCTGAATCGCTTTTGGTGTTGCATATGTTCCCTCACAATCACCTACGAGCCAGCTTTGATCTGCTGTGCCAAACGATTTCCTCACCGAATAAAGACAGCGGAAGCCTCGTCCTCATCTAACACTTGTTGGGAGTACCTGGTAATTGTCGTTCTTCCCACATGCAGTAGACAGGTTGACGTCAACCGCTACACATGCTGAGTGTGTACCCGGAAATATTCGTGGACGTCCCAGGAAGACTTCGATTTCGGGAGTGCCTTATAAAATCGACCCACGCCCCCAAGTTATGAGGCTACGATGAATTCAAGCCATCGCAGCAGGTACAAACATCTGACACCTACGAATGCACCACCTCCTGCATCCTATCTGTAGAAGGCTGTTCCCGTGCAGCGAACTCGTCGTTCTCGACTCCGTGAACATGACGGATTCAATTTCCAGTTTCCCTACTGTATATGCCTTTTTGGTTTGTCAACAATTCGTTATGGTTTAGTGACCCGTTTATAGGAAAATTTTCATCACGACCTTTCCTTCTTATTAAAAGTCTGATGGTCGGCCGGTCAATAACGTCTGAATGCTAGGCGACTTACGGACGAGGAGAATCGTGACTTATTATCCCAAAAGATATTGTGTATAGATTGTGCCCTCCTTTGGCAAACCTATAACGCCTGAGAATGAAATGTGTATTTTGTTCTATGACATGGGTTAAAGCTTTACTGCCGTGAAGCGTTCTGTCGAATCTACTGAAGTTCGTTCGTCACGTTCGCCGTTCTGCGACTTCCACTGTGTACAGTGAACAACTGCGAGGACTATTTGCCATGACAGAAGGCTATCATTGCGTGCGTAATAAAACGTTCCAGCTTGGCAAGCCCCCACGCTCATCTGTACCTGGGTGTTTTGGTGAGGTCAGTCTTCATTTGCAAGGTCGTTTCCATTCGGCCCGCTCTGAAGGTCTTTTGACACTGGATAATTTGTGTCTGAGACCAGTTCGCTCTAGATGGCAGCAATCCCACAATAGCTGTTCCGACAGTACCACACGTGACTCCCTGTTAGCCTGGTTGTTTTCTCCAAGGTCTTCGCGAGATTTGAGGATAGTCACGTCAACCCGACCAATAAAACTAGTGTACTTTAATTGTCAAATTGAACAACCACAAATCAAGAAGACCGATTCAAAACTCGCCGTTCCAGTTACTCTATGTAGGTGTTAATTCCGTACGTCTAAGGACTCGCAGAGCTACGCATGACCTACTCGCAACGTCCATCTACACACTGAATCTTGAGCAAGGGTGTCTGCAATTCAGCCAGATTTTATTAAAATCTCTGTGATGCGCGGCCAATTTCTACCCAAAGGGACGGGCGTGCAGGCGAAATCATTATTATTAGTAATACTAATAAGTAGTGTGGCAGATTTATGATTTCAGATGAGACCCAACTGTGAAAAGTCAGGGCTTCGGGTGGATTCAACACGGCGACGGACACAGCATGCATCAACGCGGCAAGTGCTCTACCAGTTGAGCTACGAAGCCACCCCGGGAGCTCGAAAATTTCACATTTGGACTGTGTTACTCAGCCGTCTCATTGTCTCATACGGAATCCACCAAATAATTTAGGGGATCAACTGCCCCGCCAGTAAGATGATGAAGTGTGAAAAGCGTTTTGTAAAACTAAAAGTAATGAGAGAACAACGAACAGGGACGCCGAATCTACCAACTTTACAAAGTCCGGAATCAACCACTCACATGAACACAACCGTACACAACGAGGCACATAACAATAGAACAATCAGGTGTAAATGAAACTGGACGTGTAGGTAAACAGGGATTCATGGAAAGAAAAGACGGATTGTCGGTGTGGGTACAAGGCTTGTCAAGTAAGCGGTATTACGACTTAGTAATATCACACCTGGCGGTGATAGAAAAGTCGTTCTCCGAGGTTTATTCGAATGTAGAAGGAAGAGTGATTAATAAGAAGAGAAGAAGCAGAGTCGAGGGGCGTGATCACTAACTGCTTGTCACACACCCAATGGTCACCACACACTTAACGCCTGTGAATATTTCGACGCCGGTCCCTCTGATTTTCTATGTTGCCCATAATTTCAGCCTTCACTTGAAATAAATGTTGTTTTCGAAGCCTACATCTGCCGTTCAATTCAATTCTAGCTTGAGCTTAATTTCCACTTTTTTAACTGCGCTCGCTCGTCTGTCAGCAGATGAGTGGCGAATATCGCCCCATTCTTCCATTGCAGTAGCTCTTGTTAGAGTACTGAAGGATGCGCTCTGCTTCCTAGTCGCATAGAGTAGTAAACAAGTCGGTATGTCTGAATGCGAGGGCTGCGGTCAAATGTGAGTGATGGTCAACTTGAAAAAATGTCGGTGTGTGTTTGTCCCTCATCCTCCGACAGTTTAAAACACCTTTCCTGGGAAGCGGTAGTAAAATGGTCCTAACAGGCATCAAATGAAAAAAACTATGTGGGGTGTGGGAACAAACCGTAGGGTTTCAGTAATGTTTGGGAGCATGACGAGTAGCTAGCCTTAACTTAGTGTGAAAATAACGACGGCAATAAGAAGAAGAAAGGAGAGCATGGAATGGGCTCCAGCCAATACGGCGGTACTGAAAAGCGAGCCGGAGGAAGGGTGTTTAGAACCTTCGAGTGCGTCAAACAACGTTCAAAACTGTGCGAGTCAAACTACTTTGAAGAACAGAATAATGGATGAATCGTTAGAATAAGGGCAATCATCCGCTGCTTGCAACCAGGTGCATGGCTGGAAAAAGTGGCAGAGTTCGTAGCAGTCAACAGTCATGAACAGAAGTGTGAGTACAGAATAGACAGGTAGGAAAGCACGGTTGCGACAGATTCCCAAAGTCGAAAAAGTGTTGGTCACTGCAACAGTTGCTTAAACACGGTCAAGAAAAAATATAATGCAGTTTCGATAAGCCATGTACTCTTGAATGTTAGTCGTAGACCGTGATTTCTTCAGTTATCGTGAGTACAAAAATTATTTCACCGCACATTCCTGCTTATTAACTTGGTACATGGTGCGGAAATTAAAATCGCGAAAATCGATGTCATGGACACGTCCGTTTGCTTTGAATGACCGCTAATTGAAGACCACCTTGTCATGTGTTTTTTTGAAAGTCGGTACGGTTGATGTCGTGATTGCTTGCGTCTGGCATTGTTACTACATGGTTGCCAAAATGATGTATATCCAGACATACGATGATACAGATATTATTCATCAGATCAGGATATTTCTTTGTTCTAGAAAATGGATGACATTGCGGCTTTCAAGGTGATGTATGGGAATCGCGAATTCCGCCATTTCTCACAGTCCAAGGACTGCCTTCTGAGGCACGCGGATGATGTAGGCATTCTATATGTTCATGGGACGGGTCGTAAGTCGGAAACGGTCCTGAATCACATAAGGTTGTTCGGCGATTTCCCATGAAAAGCGTCTAAATTTTGTACCAGTTCTCGCGACGCTCGTTACAATTCACGTTTCCATGTGTTCCGACGAAATGCCTGCCTGGTTTTGAGCCCTTTCGAGTTAGGGCACAACCGTCTGGTATATTGGTCCCACCTTGCAAATTGTGAACTCACCATCAGTGAAGTGAAGGAGGGCAGGAGCTTGATCCAATACGATACATCAACTGCTGACAATAAACTGTATGTAGCAGGTGTTTGCGGGAAGTTTGTCAAGTCGCTGACGTTGGAAACATCCGCCGCAAGTTGAAGCCTGCAGTGTCAAGTGAGTTTTTCTTAAGAATGACAGGGAAACATCAGAAAATCTCGAGAAAGTGCTATCGATGATCAGTGCGATAGGTATGGTGCGCACCATGTGGGATGAAGCAGCAGATATGAGCATATCCGCCTTGTCCCTCGAAGGCCAATTAAACTGTTTTGTGTGCAACGTGATGGCGATGCTTTTGTCGTCGACGGCATGCACGGTACTGGTGAGTGTCATCTCTACCGTTCAGTGTGGCTCCCCTGCTTACATATTCTGTCGGTGTTCCCGAAACATTTCCACTCCCATAGTAAAGCTTTCCGTAATGTTCATTTCCGTTTACAAAGGTCGCGCCCCCATTCATGACTGGTCGCTAGCGGAGTACAACTTGCCGATTGGATGGTTGGCGACCCGCAGCTTCGGTCTCTCACTGTAGCCAACTTCTACCGCCAATATAAAGCCCTCCATAATCTACTCGCAAAACCACATAATTGCAGTAGCCGCACGTCTGTGGCCTCTTTTAACATAATCATTGCCTTCGCGACTAGAATGGTAGAACGTGGTGAAATTGGTTTATTTTTACTCTACACCCTCGTTTCCGCATCCACTAGCTGTAAGCAACCCAGGCGAGTGAAGAAGCCTGAAGCAGGATTGCCATGTAGACACTGCGGTAAACCGGTATAGATGGGCAGCTAGTATTGTGATGCCGATTAATTGAGTTTTTCTCTGAATCTATTCACGATTGGGTGACCATTCTGTGGCAACCAGCTTCAACCTCAGTCATCTGGTAGGTGCACTTCTCAAATTCACACATTTGTCAGCTCTCCTCACTTCACCCACGTTCGAGCTCCTCCTGCGCTTATAAAAAGGAGGTCCTGCATAACACCCTTGATGGATGTTGACCTAGACCGATCCGCGGACGGTGTACCGCACGCACACGAGCGGAAGAAAGTGCGTGTGAATATCACCTGGAGCGTATATCTCCTCGATATAGATGGAGAAAGTGAGTTCCTTCACATACGTGTACACAGCTGCAGATATTAGATTCGATGGCGGAAACTTTATCTGACGCATGGCTTCAGTCATTCGGCAGGACACCCAGAACGCATATAGACCAACGTTCTGTGCTGAAGTAAACTGGTGGTAGTGTTCACCCTTTCCCACAGACAAATAGATCAGTCATGCCGAGTTCCCCACGTGTTCGCTCTCAGTGACTTCACTCGCCTGCCGGTGTGTTTTAGCGTGTCTAAAGGTGGGGTACTATTTGCCTTCACTCGCAAGCTAAGACCAATGGATGAAGCAGCATTGTGTTTCAGCATAGGGTATTGTTTGCCTTCACTCGTAGGCTAGGACAATTGCATGCAAAGTTTGTAAGTGGACAGTGCTCCTGGATGTCTTTCCTTGACCAAGGCACATTGTTCGCGTTCCATTGATGCTATATCTGTATTCGAGCCACATCAGCAACAGGCCTCACGGACAATAACAAAGGTAGTGAGAACAAGCGACTTAGTAGAAGTGCATACTGTATTGTTGCATTTAAAAGCGTTCGGGTCATTTTAAAGTGCGTGGGCGGGTGGGCTGTTGGTCGTTGAAGCCGCGACCAATCAGAATGCAATTCGAGCCTTAACACGAATGAGGGGCACACAGGCGGCTTCGACGAGTATACAACAACTGGACGCCATGCTTCCATGAAAGTGTACCACTGTGGTAGCAGCGAATACCCAGGCATGCGGAATACAACTGGAAGTTGACAGCTTCACAAGAAGGTTAGTCCCTCTGATCCAACGACGAATCAATCGCGGAAACAGAAATCATGATATCAAAATGCCCGGAGGTCTCCAGCGTATCACAATGGGAGATAGACATATTTGTCGGCTTGCTCTATACTCGTGAGTTCTGTGGAATGGAAAACTCAACTGTACCTCCTATCAGGTAAGGGCTTTGCCAGGTTAGGAATAGTCTGCGTCCCGCAAAGACCCACAGGTCTGTATAGAACTGGAACGTTTCTACATTTGTAACCGTGCATATTCTCCACAATTATTAAACCAGAAAACTGAATAATGGCGAACGATGTTTATCCCAACTAGACTAGGAAAGTGAGCTCTGGGTGAAACACGACGAAAAGCAGAGCACAGCCAACCAGCTAGCGAGCGACCGGAAGTTCTTATCGTGACCTAGCCCTAGTAGCACGACGGTTCCGTGAGTGCTCCCTGATGTTCCTTGAAAGTTCCCCGAGTAATCCCTGAGTGTTCCAACTAGACACTTTGGGAACAGTCAGGGAACGGTGGGAGAAATAATGCGCGCAGCCCCATTAGGCGATCTCATCATACGCCGTACATTGTCTATTTTCCTAAGGAGCTCAGTAGCGTTGAACTTAAATCTAATCTTGCACAATAACGACGACGCAATGTTCCGCTTCACGAGAAACGATGTAGAAGGCACATAGGTGATCATACGTTATATTAAGCGCAATTTCTGCAGCAATATCTTCATCACATTGACGAGTACATAATTGGAATCGCAGTGACATGTGAGTAACGAGATCATCGGCTTCTTTTGCTGCCTACAATCTCGCCTTCCGAATCCACCTTTGAATGGTTCTTTTGACGTCCGCGTGCGATACGCCTGGGTAGGCCTTCTTCATGATGGATTCTACATTTGACAAGTGATGATATTTAGTGATCGAACTTACCAACGACGGCTGCGGCCAACGGTGAGAAGGCAATGGAGACACGATTGGTTACTTCTCTTCAGTGTATGGTTTTCGCTACTTCATCCGTCAATAATGTTCTCATGACATTACATGTTCATTCACCCATGGATGTGCCGCCGACATTGCTGAGAAAGGTCACCTGCGTATTGTGAACCGGAAAACTTGAACATACTAGCTAGGTATATACATCTGCTTCTTCCAGCTTCATATTCAACCGTTGCATGTCCCCTGTGGACTGCATGGGGAATCGTACGGGGAAATGAGCAGTGGATGACGTACCGGAAGCTGCATGTTGGAATCGCAGTGCATTCACTTCCAGTTGTAGGGCATGCAACTCCCCGCGGATTTTGATGTTTTAGAAAACTAATTTCTCGATTACACCTAGTGAACACGGTGATTATTTGTATTGAACGAACTTACCTTTTAACTCACTCACTTGTTTGACAGTGTCGTTTTTGCACACTGCCTCACTGTGTGCTGCTAGTAGACTAACGATGGTGCGGCTAAATGCCTACTGATTGACATTTTACCAATGACATACCTGGAAGCAATAGGGTTGGAGAAAGAGGGCAGGTTCTCCGTTGACCCCAATGCCCATCGTGTTGGAGATGGAGATGCATAGGACATATTCTCCCGTTGCGGTGGTGGTGGAGAATAGTCTCCATCGACGCTGTACACTGGGAGTTTCCGTTTCTCCTCCATTTCATACGTGAAGTCAGAACGAACGATAGCCTGTCTGCAACTGTGACCTAAGGCGATTTCACTGTGCCTCTTACGTTTGCCACCGCGATCCATTACATCCGTGGCGTCAGACGATGGTATGTCTGATAAATGGCCCAGTGTTCGTTTGTACCTGTAAGCCAGTTGCAAGTCATCTAGAACATGTTGGGAAAATCAAGAGCGCATACCTGTTGCGCGATGCATCTTGACTTTGTGCAGCTTTGAACCAGTTGGTGCTGTCATTCCATCCAAGAACAGCTTGTAATGCTTCGTGGATGCCATTCCCGGCCAGAGCGCAAACCCTGGCTGCGTAATCCACGAGGATTAGAAAGACCGCAGAATAGTCCCACGACGAACTCTGGTGTGGAAGGGGACACTGGGAGTTTCCGTTTCTCCTCCATTTCATACGTGAAGTCAGAACGAACGATAGCCTGTCTGCAACTGTGACCTAAGGCGATTTCACTGTGCCTCTTACGTTTGCCACCGCGATCCATTACATCCGTGGCGTCAGACGATGGTATGTCTGATAAATGGCCCAGTGTTCGTTTGTACCTGTAAGCCAGTTGCAAGTCATCTAGAACATGTTGGGAAAATCAAGAGCGCATACCTGTTGCGCGATGCATCTTGACTTTGTGCAGCTTTGAACCAGTTGGTGCTGTCATTCCATCCAAGAACAGCTTGTAATGCTTCGTGGATGCCATTCCCGGCCAGAGCGCAAACCCTGGCTGCGTAATCCACGAGGATTAGAAAGACCGCAGAATAGTCCCACGACGAACTCTGGTGTGGAAGGGGATGTCAGCCTTCCAAGGATGGGCCACAGTTATGAACGTGCACTGCTGAAAAGGGTCACACCATCAATATGCAGCTGAATTCGCAGAACATTCACATCTTCTGTCCATCGTCCACGTACGGCGTGGCTTGTGCATTCAGTCAAACCAAAGTGGACGTATTCGCCACCCTCGATGAATGTGCATGCACACTTCCGTGGTGTTCCCAACAGAGTACGTGCATCTAACGGCATCTGAGGCAACACTCCCCTCAAGTGACTGAGCATAATGCCGACGGCTTTCAAAGACAGGCGGGCCTCTACAGCAATCGCACGGACAACTATGAGTGTCCTCTTCCTCTCGTTCGTACCGACGACGTCGTCTAAAATGATGATGGCAGTAGTGTTGAATGACATCGTCACATACCTGTATTCCGCGCCATAGAGATATTCCTTGTCATCACTGCTTGAGTGATCGTCGAAGTGAAAGGCTGAAGAACATAAACAGCGGACCTTACTCTCGTTAAGGAATCTCGATGACACTTTCCAAGATCGAAGAAGTGGTTGCAAGTACACGTTCGTCTGGATTTTTAAGTTCACATTAAAAATATCGCTTACCCTTGAAGTGTTGCCAAACTGGGGGAATCGGTTGCTCCTCCTCTGCCACAATAGCACTGGGTGTCGTACAACTGCCTCCAGAACGCTCCTGGCGCGCCAGTTTAGCCAAACGGTAAACGTTAACATGCGAAAAACCCCTGGGCCTTTTCGACTCCTCAGTGCTCATTATCCACGTAATTAGTTAAGCGAGATGGCTGAAGTTAGTCCCTTGGCGCGGTCACCAATAATGTGAAATGGTTCGATAAAACAAAATTCACATGAGTCGTGTAGGTCTGCCGACACTTTTTGAGTAGCAAAAAGGGTGTGTAGTATTTTTAATAGTCTTTATGCCTGCGAACTGAAAAACGGAAGTTAGACACAAGGAAGTTCGGTGAGTGCTCCTCTTGGAACACTCAAGGATCACTCAGAGAACGGCTGAGTGTCCCATTGTGCTACTAGGGAGGTCAGTCGAACGAAAGAGAGAGTGCAGACACGCAACCAAACAATGTCAGTGATGCCAGCGATTCAAATAAATAACAAGGTGTCTGGAAAACATGGCAGACCAAGAGTGTCCCTGAAGGTCCTTTTTCACCTGGGAAAAATGCGACAGTAATTATGCAATTCGCAAAGGAGCATGTACGCCTCGTGTTTCGTCAATCTTTGGCGAACAAATGACTTCTCTTACAGGTTAAAAATTCCCAAGCCATGTGCCAAACTAATGTCAGCCACCCAACCTTAAATTTTTGAAGGCTTTTGTGGTGATTGTAATTCATAACCAAACATTACATACTAGTTTTGACTTACTACGTGAAGAATTACGTTGTACATTTACAGATCACAATGCGCTTTCGATGAATAACGTGCTGCGTTAGTACTACTGCGTAGAAACCGACTCTGGGTTTGAACTTGGTACCGTTCGATTCACTATTGCGCATTTCCAATTACCACATCTTTTGACTCTACGGAAAAGTTCGTCTACAATGTAGTGTCGTAATTAGTTTACAATATTGTCGGGCAGTCATAAGACGCTGTCGGACCTTCAGCAGTTGCACACGTCACCACTCCGAGAATAACTCCGGGTTTTGGGACGGCCTCTTACCGTCACTTGAAGTAGTCTGCCGCCAACGGGACAATGGTTACGACAGCAGAAGATGACTGCCTACCTGCGCTGCAGATACAATGACGCACAGAGCGGGCGGTTATCGGGGGATGTCGGTCAATCGAGTTTACGCGTGATGATTTACCTTATCCCGTTGACAAGCTAAACGAGATAGTGCCCATATGTTGGGGGCTTTTTGTGTGCCAAAGTTGGGTTAGGCCGTAGTTCGGATGCCAGGATGGGCAATGATGTGTAACCTGTCAAACACGCTGCGCCGAACGACTGAAGCTACAGATGATCAAGGATGTTCTGCGGAACTGTAACACAAAATGTTTCCGGTGCTTCCGTTAGTGGAGGTTTACGAGGTTTGAGACTGATAGCTGGGAAGACGTATGTTGTATATCAGCCATAACTATCATCACGGTGATGTGTTTAACAAGTGCGGATTCTTATTCCCGGAAATAATCTACAGCGTCGTTACAGTCACAAGACTGTGAAGTGAATGTGAAATCGTGGAATTCATGGTGTGGGTGGCGATCAGAATAATTGAGGAAGGCCTATATCAATAGTTTGTGAGCAGCGAAACTATCTTAATGAAAACGATGAACCGTCGAGCGAACACAGAACAACTGATTACTGAGCATGCTGCGTTTGGTTCCCTCGGGTAATAAGATACTGAAGAGAAAAAAGATGGTTACTAGACTCCATCTGCAGGCTGTTGTAGTGCGGTACTAACAAACACATATCGGACAGATTCACAGTTATAAAAGTATTGTTGGGTTTTAAACGGATGTTGTATTGTTAGAACAGCTATTGTGACTTTGATGTGACCGAAGGAATTGATAGTCATTAGTGATGACTGGAAGCGGCCGTTAGTGTGGCCAAAAATTACGTTGGTCAGGGACACATCGTCTAATGGCAGTACAGAATAAACTGCCGATAGTAGTTAAACATGCCGCTGAAACAGTGAACAGCACCGAATGTTGTAGAAAGTGGGAATTTGCAAATGACCCATACCAATCGTTAACTGTTTGGATGCCGTGCTAATAAACGTGATGTTCCAATAAGCCAACAACTCGTGAACCACGACCAAATTCGCACTTATCGACGATGACTATAAATCCCTCAGGCCATTTTAAGTACTATCCTTGGGAAGATCCAACTATCTGAACATCATTGATATAGGCCAGAACAACGCCCAACCCCACTGTGACATTTCAAATGAATCCATGGCGTTTTCGAGCTACCTTTCTAAGATCAAATGATATACACAAAAATTTGGACAGATCGAATAGACGATTCTCGCTGTCTCCATCGTGTTTCCGACGATAAATAGAATGTGGTGGTACGCGCTAATCATGCTAATTTAAAGGATCACACGGGGGCCTTCAAAGTTAATCGTGAACCCTTGAATATGCGGAATGAGGTACCAGTGGGATACGGTGGTGATGTTAAGTATGCTGTATTCTTCACACGAATTTCAGTTCATGGACGCTTCCTGTACCATGTGAACGGAGGAGGCTCAAGGAATTTTTGATTGGCAGATTATTTCAAGCCCAAGAGTTGCTCGAACTCAGCTTGCAATATTTTCAGTTTGTTTGTTGTTACGCTATGGGCTTCGGCGAACACCGATGAGCCAATCGTGATATCATGGTGTTAGGTCGCACTTGTGGTTCACAGTAAGGAAGTCGACTGGTGGAACAATAAAAGACTGTTCGACGACTAATGCCAAACGGATCTAGTTAGAAGTGTTTTGGTTCGTCTTGCAGTCAATTAGTTGTCGGTGTCGTACGTCAAAATTCTGAAGAAGATTTACGTTAGTGACTGACATCTGGACTTCTGCCACAGTGCAGATTCGGTTAAAAATACAGCGAAGACCTTAGTCCAGTGCACAATTGGTTTGACTGCACAATGAACTGTGCCGTGGTGCACTACCCAAAATGTCGCCAGACCAGTTACCTTCTATTTCTACCTGCGCTTTTGTCAAAGTTACTACCTCACTGGCCTCCGACATTTGTCTGCTGGAACTGATCCAACAAAATAACACCCAATCAGTGTTCACTATGGACAACCGATCGACAATGAAAAACCAAGACTCAGCATGTTGAACCCCGAGTATTGTTCTCGACCCTGGAAAGAAGAGCGTACAGAGAGACACGTCAGGCACGGAGCAAATTGTATTTTAGCCCGGGTATGGATGTTACAAAATGGATAGCTTTACTAAAACAAAATTAGGTGGAAAACCAAAATCATCGGGAAGGTGCAGGTGGATGCAACTATTAAAATATTATTTATTTTAGTCGCTACATGTCTTACTTATGTAGCGTTTTAGCTTAAAATTGGCGGAACATAGTCTACGGCTTTTTTAAAAAGATTAGCTAGAGTATCCACCAGAATGCGTGAGCTGCAATCAACAGTGAGTGGTCTGTGAACTGTGACGTACTTTGTTAACGGAGAACTTTTTAAAAACTCTTCAATGCTTGGTTGCATGTGTACAGGCAGCCGCGGTTGCCGGTAGTCTACACTCTAGGTGGGTGATTTTAAGCTCTGTTCTCTTAAAACTGAATTCGTTTAATTACTCCTGGAACTTTGTGAACAGGTTCAGGGTTAGTTCGAAAAGGGTGTGCAAAACATGCACTCAACGGTGTAAACAAACCAACTTCCAAACGAAGTGGAGTGTGCCGATTAACGAATGGCGATTACTACCAAATTTTACCTTATCTTTGTCAGACCCTGACCATATGAAGGTTGTCAATTACAAGCAGACTGATGGCAAAAGGAATGTACAGACAAGGGAGTCGTCCTAAGTGATTCGCGAGTCAGCATGCAAAATGAACCGGCACACTGAAACCTGTATTCTAGTGTGGGTACAAACGTATTTTACATCTAACTGCGGCGACATGGAGTAATAATATAAATTACCTGGAATCTATATAGGCTGAAACGTGTGATGAAGAAACGGTCTCTGATCGCCACAAGGAACTGGACTGCACCACTTACAGCAAACGGTGAAGAAATCTCGACGAAATTCATGCAACAAGTTCAGAAACGGGAGCATTTTGAGAAAATTTCGGTGGTGCTTCTAACCGTATGGCATACATATCACCCGTTTATGTGAAATTTACATGTACATGCATTGCAATTCTGTGTTCATTACAAAATCATTTGGCAAGCGAGAATCCAAATGTCCCTGTACCAAATTTCGGTCCGTTTGCAAGCCCAGTTTTAAAACGGAACAACTGCTCAATTGACTACTTCGCTTCAGTCTTCTATTAATCACATGCTGTTAACCGTATGGGTGCGGCCGGTTCACTTCTGTTAAGTTGTAGCCATATTTACTCATCCACTCATATTGCGTCATTGGTCTACTAAAATCATAACTCCAATGCAATTTCCTACAGCGTAATTGTCTTATCATAACAGAACACCATGTGTGCTGTTAGATCAAACAGAGCGAACAAAAGGGAGCTGAGAACCTAGCGCAATGTGCTGTAATCACTTAGTGTGAGAGCGGCAGATAGAAATGGATATTTTAATTAGTAACGAGATGTCTTAACCATACTACTAAAGCCCTATGTGGATGATCACTACACATTCTCCTAGTAGTCCGCCCCAACAGAAGTGAGTTTCGAGATAGATGGACGGCTTAAACAGTCATGGTAATGGAGAGCTTACAGAGATAAATGACAGGATTTCACTTCCTGGCATGAAGATGCAGCCTGATTGGGTCGCATTGCCCAGCATTCTCACTTCAGTGTATTCCGGTTACCAAAGTCCATGACCGGTGACAGTTGTCTGTTGGTTAGGGAACCAGTTCGCAACATTGAATTAAACTGAACATTAAGGAATGCGATATCATCAGCATTTCTTCCTCAGTCGATTAATGATGAAGAAGGCACTCAGAAATTAAAATAACTAACAGTTAGAGGAAGACTGTTCAGGATGTACAACTTTTATTTTATCAGTAGAGCCGTGTTGTGCTGTTTTCTAGTGTTGCCTCACAGTCAGTGGGCAAGTACAATGGCGCTACAAAACCGCATCAAAAACTTGTTCCATGTATCTCGTTGTTACAAAACTGGCTGGTAAGCATTTTTGATTACGTGGCATGTTCTGCAGTTTTTAGTAGATTCTTCAAGACGCGTCGTTCTGTTTTGGGTCAGTATGTTCTATGCTTCTGACATCTACTTTCCCGGTCGTCGATGCGCTAGAATTCGAAAAGAAATTCATTCAGACTCTACGGAACACTTTCCACGACTGTACAGGACAGTCAGGGACAAACAGGGTAAGCAGGGTTTCCTGAGTGCTTAGAGTTCCTACCAACCATCCGCGGTTTCGTCGATACAGCGTGTTAGTACTCTTTTACTGACATCCCAGAATGATGACTCATTCTAAACATACGTGCTTAGCGTTGTTGCGTCAGAATTAGTGCTAGACTGGTTAAATCGGTCACCTCTCAAATACGGAGTGAACTTGAAAGATACTGTGAAAGACCACGTAGAAATTCGGGAACCTTGACCACCAAAAACAGAGGCTGTTTTTGCACGTCATGGGTGAACCACATGGATGTTGTAAATATGTGGTGAAAACCAATATGGTTTACCGCCTATCTAAACCGCAACACCACAGACAATATGGCAGCAGAGAAGCCCAACGGCATTTCAAGATACATGCAGAAAGAAACAGTTTCGATGCTGTATTTTTCGTTAATCGTCAGGTTTTTCACTCTGTAATGGATCAGTCAGATTACGGTTTGTTACGTTGCATATGCCACTGATATCAGCCAACGACAGACTTTAATTTGTTTAATAGTGATATACATCCATAAGTATGTTTTCTTGTCATGGGAGGAACAGTGCTTATCGTAACTGGTGCGGAGTCTTCTCCGTGTGTGGTTTGAATTCAAGTACGAATTCTGGGACTAATCAGCTCTCTATTTCCGACAGTTACAAAATAGTTGTTAAGTCGCTCTTAACCAGTTGGGATAATCGACTCATCAAAACCGACTTGGCAACATCCGAATAACAGACATTTGAACGTCCGGGTTAACGGGACTATCTCCAAAATCCGAGCAAGTGCCAGGAAAGGTTATTGAAATGAATGGAATTTATACGGTGCTACTCACAGAATTGAAATAAGGTACTCTATCACCGTGAGTGTGAATCAACCGGATACTTAAAGTTTCCAGCAGAGAAAACGTTCAAAATGGAACAACCAAAAAGAGTCTACAAATGGTCACCGGTCAACGGGAAATAAACTCATTAAACAATCAGACGTACATGAAGTTGGCAACATGTCAAACAATACTAAGTACGAAAACTTTATAAGATGCGAAATGATAGGTAAAAACGGAAGGAAATGTACATCTTGCATTTGTAATTATGGCACAAAATACACCATGATTGATCAGTGCACACAGCAAAGGGCGAAATAAGGGCCACTTTGAGACCGATATTCTGAAAACAAACTGAGCATACTACAATCAACTTGACGTTCGGCATCTTCCTATACACATAACAGAAAACCGTAACAAACGAACTTTAACGAAGCGAACGATATTGTGCGAAACTATTGGAAGTCACTAGTCACAGTCATGTGGTGATATGCATTAGATGCATATTTAACAGAAACTAATACCCCCTGCAACTTGATTAAACCAACCTTAAGATTCAAAGCTCCAAAATATAAACTCAAATGCTCATTAGTATGCATATGCTGAAAGATTATTTTAGAGAAACAGCACTGGACAGCAAAACTGATCAGACTTCATATTTTCGTCAAAGGTTATGTTACTGTCTCAGTAGATGAAATTATGAATTTTTGGCAATCCTAAGCTTTAGAACCTAGGTGCCAACAGTAGCGTTAAATAAACAAATAAGCCAATAAAAAACGATGAAATATACAGCGGAAAATAACTATTTTGCTCGGGGGTTGACCCACAAAAAGCGCATGCTTTCAGTAGGATGATAGTACTCACTGTAGAATAGCTACAATTCCCAGTTCTTCCACAGTATGCGAACATTCAATGTAGACCGTATGTTTAAGGTAGCCTCAAAAGAATATTCAATGGATTAATATCGCAAGATCAAGCAAATCCCCGTACTTATTTTCAGTCATTCCCTTGTCGCTAGAAAATTTCAGCGAGGTACCCTTGTAATCTCAATGCACATATCCGTGCTTGCTGAATGCAAACGTCATAAAACGTCCTCAATTACTCCAGCCTTGATACAACATTCTGCTTCGGCACAACAGGGCAGTAGTCCTAATGCCCATTACTCACAAAAGAAGGTGTTCTAGCATGCATATATGATTGTTAGGTTATGCGTGATGTGAGATCAACGACGTAATTCTCAACGCGATTGTATGAAGAAAACGTAGTCGAAATGCTACTCATGGTTGTAGTAAGGATATGCGCTATTGGCTAGTTCTAGGAGGGGAGAAACTTGAGTGTACTGTTTCCACTCGGAAGGAAAAGACTGAGAGATTCAACTGAATGTGAAGCCTACGATCAGATACACGTTGGGAAGGTCCGATCAAATAATATCCAGTCTAGCTCTCACTACCGAAACACGTACAACAAAGAAAACCAATACTCAGCAGGCTGAACCCGTGTGTTATTATCGACGTTGGAAACTAGAGTGCACAGATAAGTAGGTCAAGCTAGACATACGCGGAGCGAGTTATCTGATTAGCCTAGGGACAAAAGTTACAACCTGAAACCTTGACTAAAACAGAAGTACGGAGAGAACAAAAATCAACAGAAATGTACAACGTAATGCGAACATCAAGAATAATGCTCACTATGTTCACATCATGGATGAAGTGCTGAGTGAGACAGTGAGAATTCCTCACATTATTGATAGCTACTTGAGTGAAAACTTGCCAGTAATTTTACTGCAAAGATGAAAAAGCCTCGTAAAACCCAATTCAAAATATTTTGCTATACAGACATTGACAGACACAAAGCGGTGAGCGTTACGTGCGAGCCCAGCATGCGATTTCCACACGAGTTTACTTGACCGGAATAGTGTTTTTGTTGAGTAGTTTCGGGCAAATATGATATCTTAATAAATACCAAGTTAGAAGTGAAGCCGATTTTTGTTTTTCTTAAAACACCACTATCATGACATGCAATTACTGATTTGCGCGGTCGTACACTTTTCCGGAAACCGGAAAGACCACCTGCTGCAGAAAGTCTGTTCATCATCATTCGAACGGATTAACATCAAGCCAGTCGTGTACCAATACGTTTAACATTAAACACGCTATTGTTCTCTTCCACATTTTCATCTGGTCACAAAGGAAAACGAATTCAGTAAGCTCTGCCACTGTCAAGTTATCGGAATGTTCCCAGTCAATCGTGGTTCAGCAGCGTGTTCTGGTTCTAACGTGATATTCTGTCCAGATCAACTCGTGAAAGACATCCATCCAACAGTTCGAGTCATGTAATATGTGGTCCAACATAAATCGTATGCGGTGGTGGTTGATTGTGCTGCTAATCGAAGAGAGATGACGAACCGCTGAGCATGCAAGCCGCATGGGCGTATGCACCCTCTGAGCCACCGTAATTAATAGCCACAGGTAAGCCTACCTGTACACAACCGAACTGTTGACTAAATCATCGATCGTGGTCTACGGTCGCTAAAACACACTTTGGTGATGGAGTTCACCGACGTAACCAATTCAGTGCACATTTATCTACGTTGGAGAACACAACCATGCTGCCCAGGTGCGCAGGCACCGCTGCTTAGGTGGATTCTCCTTGGGTAAGGTCCTACACTTGAAATTCCATGAGACGCTTTTGGTCCACTCCCAGTGAGCGCAGTTCACCTCTGTGACAACTGGTGTAATAAAATGTTTCTAACGACCAAAAAGAGGTCAACAAAACACCGTAAAACCCAGGTAGAATTCGGGAATAGAGTGGATTCAAGGACCAATAGATTGTTTTTAACAATTAACATTGAACTCCAAGACACACTTCCCTACTCCAGGAACTTTTTCTGTTTCGTGTAAAATGTATAACCTGATCATAATATAGGCCACAGACCAGAAGTCTACAGATGCGCGACTACTGTTGTGTTAACTGCACACTGGAATCCAAGATCATTTTCGACAAAGAACGAAAGTCAAGCATAGAACCTTTACTGATTCATGGTTGAATGCAGTTTATCAGATCAGCCTGGTTCTGCACACAACATTTTCATTAGTAACGACGCTAAACAAATCACTACAAGGAAATGAACCGTTGACAATTGGTATCTTGCACTCTAGCGATACGGGAAAGGTTTCTCGTATCAGTGCTTGCCATTGGACCCTGGGGAGATATGGGAGACCTGATGAGTAGCTGACTGCCTCTCCATCCGCCGTCGATAGTTCGAGTCACTTGGCTTGTCGCCAAATTACTCGTAGAATGCATAACAGTCCTCATTCAATCTGATCAGAATCAACACCATGTTCCAAGCAACCTGCGAGTGCTTTTGGTTAACAGGATGTACCGCGGTTCGAGGGGTATACAATGCCTCAAGATTGAGACAGCCAACATTCAGTTTTACCACCAAGATCATGGCGAAGGCGGATTAAGCTATTAGGAAACAAGTTGGATAAAGAACTGGAACCAATACTACTACAACACTGTAAAATCAGGACAAACCATAGAAGAAGCAAACCTGCTTAATACAGAAAAACGAACGCTCGGTTTCTATGAAGAGTTACGTTTCTACGAACCGTGACATTGTCAGTGATGGTAGTGTATTATACTGCATGCTTGCATGTATTTCAAAATCCAAATCACCGACAGACTGAGAAATCTGAAACAGATATATTTTCCACGGTAGACAGACCGAGACAATTAATGCATTTATTTTTGTAAGTTAACATGGTGAAAGTAAGTATTTAGTGAGTGGGTATCCATTTCTCGTTGAACATTTGTGACCTCAAAGACCAATGCAACGTGTCTACAAATACTTTTTATCCTCTTCTGGCACCAAATGATAATAATACCGCATAATAATATCCCTGGTTAGGTTTTTTTAACAGATTTATCTGTGTTCTCTAAGCCACAACCAGTATCTTTGCAAAGGAATTCTAACATTCGTTCCATGATCCATAAATCCCAAAGGTATCGTTAGTTTGACATCATGAGAGAAAAACCAGCATTACGAACAAGCCACACACGCACACATTAACTAGCTAGTTTCTTTCAAAGCAGACAACTAATATCAGCAGTTGTGCATCCGTTCGACGGATTGTTCGTCGTAACTGTGGTGAAAATGGCGTTTCAATCAGATATAGAAATAATGATTCAAGAAGACGGCACGGGGTTAGTCGAGCAAGCACGTAAATTTGGGCTAAGACTGATGTGGTATTTTGAAAATGACTTGGTCTACCAACTCACAGACAGTTCAGTCCTGTCGAATCTACACCGGACGGTTACTTCTTTTGACATATAGTTACACTTTGCTCAGTAAAGGACCAACTTTACGTAAAAACTGTCTTCAGTATTCTATGGAATTTGATTGTGGGTATTCCTAGTCCTCATTGGGTTTCATTTCCACCTTGTGGTATTATTACCCAATGGGAGTATAGTTGGTAACCCGCGTGCAACAAATACAGTCTGTAGAGTGAACTGCCGCTGACGATGAAAAATAGTTTGTACAAACTTCTCCCAAAACAAATTTTAAAAAGACAACCAAGGGAAGTTTGGGTGTACTCCACCTTTCGTGTATCTCTCGATGTATACAACAGTTTGTGAGTGTTGGAATGAAGCTTCAAAGCATTACTAAGTATACAAACAAAACGGTTACAAAAAACCAACTGGATAATCATGTTCATGTCATTCTGTAAACACGAGTGCTTTTTGTTTGGTGTTGGCAGCCACATGTTTAATGGTACACTGCTTCCATAAACTTTCGCAGTCAAGTAGAGTAGATCGGTGATGACTGAGAAGACATTTACTGGTTACATTCTCTTTTGCACACATAAGTTAAAAAGTAAACGTCTCCGAAGTTCGATATAAAACAATACGGTTTACGTCACCAACAGAAAGACCATATGTGTACTTAAGAAATATTTCGTAAGTTCGGCGCAACAGTGGTTTTAAATCACTAAAAAACCAAACGTATTTTGTTGCGGTTCCCCTTTGACTGAGACAGATCGATACAACGAATGAAAACAGGTGTTAAACGGTGGGGCAAACAATGTATCAAGTAAAGTTTCGATTTTAAGCCAACTTCTTTCAGGATAAGAGCTAGAGGCTAAGTATTTGCAGTTACCGTACGTTCGATTGTTTCACTGTTAGGTTTTTGGGATAACATATTGAATGGAATAGTGGATAAAGTTGAAAGTATGTTTTACTTGGTAATGGTTGTTGGTTGTTCTTAAAAATGGAGCTGGATGATCTTTCTGTCAGACGGAAAGAAACAAGAGTCATAAAGTTCTTAGATCGTATAGCCTGTTTGAAAAGGGTAGCAAAATAATCATGTGGCTACAATTGAATTATCTAATTACGGTGAGTTACATGCAACTCTGAGGAAATTTCTTCAAAACAGGAGAATCACTACAATTCCGTGACTCCGTGAATGACCTCCTGGTAGTTGTAACTAAATAATGGATAAGAGGCATCGGCAACGGAAAAAGAACGCGCATGTCAGGGACGTTGTTTCAGATTTTGTGATAATAAATTGAACGTTTCCGTTCAGTTGCACGTACATTGAAGCCGCACACAACTTCAACCGCATTAGGGTACCGTTGACTTACTTCGGTGGGTTATATCCACATTGATAGAAGTGGTTCTGGTCCCCAGCTTCTTTGAAATTTATCAGGCATAACAACTGAATTTTTCGTTAGTAAGATAAATGTGATCGATGAGGGTCGCTTGGTGGCAGTGTCCAAAATAACGTAGTCCGTTCAGTAAGAATGTTTGCAAATCGGACTAGTGGGGAAAGAATTTCCGGACAGCAAAAACGCATGGTTGGGGTTTATCACTGTGCTTGACAAGGATGCACACTACTGACTGGCAAGAGTGAAACTCGAATGTGACGTTTATTTTTAAAGGCAGCCGACTGAAATACCTGTTAGACTCAGGAAGCCTCAATGAATTCTGAGCAAGATTCGACCAGTTAACCAAAGTCGTCTAATTACCACCGGTATAGCCGGCATAATCGGACCTTATCTGAACGACAGTCAGTAAACGGTTCAGTGTCGTCTATCTGATTCTCGGTCTATTTCCGTCAGGAGCGACCAATCAACTGGCCATAATGTTAGACAGTACTCGGGTGAGAAAGTCGGCGATTACCTGCATATCGCATGTATTCTAGAGTAACTGAGACAATTCAAATCTGTATGAGTCGGGAGGGGTGCATTCGAAAGTTCAACCCACTCAGTTTTATCTATGAGAGATGATGCTACAGACAGTGAAGTACACATGAAATGTATACAGTGATGACCCATAAAGTAATCCATGAAAAGTGATTGCATTGGTTGGTTATCATGCAATGCGCCATGTTCGTTAACCGGTGTGTTCGAAGTTCCTCATTTTGTGCAAACCGCTCGCCCCTCCTCTGAAAGAAATGTGCAATTTGCTCATCAAACTTAACGCTAATTGTATTTCTGTGGAGGTCAAGTGAAGCCTCTTTACAGTCATTACCTTTAAGCAGTTAACAGTAAACCGTGACTTGCCGTAATGAAAACACAAGTGTATAGAAGAACGAGTTAGATCTTCTGCAAACAGACTCAGTTTCTTCCACGATTTGTTAGTATTCCATAACCAACATAATAAACAAATTTTGGTAAACGGGTTAGTCATCTCGACGTTCGTTTATGTTTTGTTGAGAGTTCGCTTGCACATCATGTTATACTCGGATTCTTTGAAACACGGATCATCTTAGTTTTGTTAAAACTACTAAAGTTAGGAACAGGCAGATATGCTTATTTACCAGATGGATTGCTTGAGCATGCATTACATGTATCTGAACACTTCACTTGTCCAGATGAAACAAACCAACTTTTCAAAATTACTAAACGGGATTCTGGAGTACAATTCTTGTGAACGATCTAGAATTCTCATTAACTTGGTTGCTAACTCAAAAAGCATATTTATGAGGTTCAGCTTGTTTCAAAACAGCTCACCTTTCGAAAGTGAGTTATCAAGATAAGTCGTATGAGTTTAACATTATTCATGAATGATCACATAAGCCAGTCCTTGTCAAAAATCGTCCGTAGCGCATATCGTGGCGTGGGTCTGGGTGAGAGCTCAGGTCGGGTTTTCATGCAAAACTCGCTCTGACTACTGCACCGCTGAATTCAAGTTAGACACTGTCGTGGTATCATAGGGAAATGCGCAGCCACAATCGCACCGCTTGCCCAATCGCCTCGGGAGAAGACGCAGTAAATATCCTGTTAACTCTACTCGACGACCCCACAATCAGTACATCCATCTCAGGCGAACTCACGGCAATCAATGAAATTGCACATTCTCACAGACTTCTTCAGTCAGTTCACTTCAAATAGAAGTATTATACTGGAGTTTCATCTATGCTGAAGGTTGCCCCCTAATACTTTTCAGTGGTCAAGATGAGTACTATCTGGAAGAAAAT
This sequence comes from Paragonimus westermani, assembly GCA_008508345.1. Classification (NCBI taxonomy): domain Eukaryota; kingdom Metazoa; phylum Platyhelminthes; class Trematoda; order Plagiorchiida; family Troglotrematidae; genus Paragonimus; species Paragonimus westermani. The sequence continues at coordinate 37,659 of QNGE01004160.1, forward strand.
ATCAGCTTTGGGATGGATAACACGAAGCTCTCAAACAGTGTGTGTCATCCACACAAGTTAATCCCTGATTCACTTTGATTCCTCCCAACCCTGTTGAGTTGTTAATGGTCGGCAACAAACGAATTCGATAAGAAGACAGAACCAAAGTGTTGCTGATAATCAAGTTAGAAATACTGAAACCCTAACCCACTCATCACTTCATGTCTTTTGCATTCGCAGGATGAACTATTTAGTTAATTCCGTAACACAGTATTGTCCGTACATGTACATGTACACGGTACACCACCAGAGAGCTAGATGGATAAAAGGAACGGACGTAAACTTGCACTGCACTTTGGCAAGCTAAAGGACAGAGCAACTCTCATCGAATAATCGTGCACACTAAATGTCAATTTGTCAACTGAACATACACCACTAACCGTAGCAACATCATTCATGTGTTCTTCATTGGGACTAGAGTTATCACCGTAAGCTGGATACCATTTTCACTTAAAAAAATGTAGGCACGTGATAAGAGTTAAGCTTATAATGCACTGCATGATTTAAAAAGAACACAAATGTCCAATAGAACTAATGGGTATGTCGTATTCTTTCAGATATTTTGCTCGATTCCGTTTAACGTGAAGACTGCTCGCAAAACTATGAGAACATATTCCGAGCACACTTTCCATTCTCTTTTTCAGCAGGCCAACAGACGACCTACGTAGTTCGATGAATTATGCAGCCCGAGGACATGAAATTCTGTTAATTTAGTAGTGGTTCTCAAATGGGACCCATTTCCCCTTGAGCTCAGACTAAAAAATGAGAAACTAGTGGGAAATATTTTGATCGGTCGGCCGGTAAGAATACTGATCTCTCAAGCAGTTGAACCCAGTGATCACCGCCGGAGTGGTGGAAAGCAATTTGGATCTGGCTGCGTCTCATCGATACCGAGCAAGCTGGAAAATCGAACCCGAGACCCCTGAATAAGCTGCAAGTTTTAGTCCAGACGCTTACCCACTAGACCACGGTGGTGCGGTTGAAACAGCTACTCAGCATTTCGCTGAAAGCTACTGAAGCTAACTGTTTGCAGAAACCCTCTCCTAACCCCTTCAGGGGTTGCGGTAAGTGTCTGCTCGTTTGCAGATCAACTAGAAAAAAAGGCCGATCTTTTTCAGTCTATGGGCGAGGCGAAGCGCAAGTGACGCCAAATAGACCGCATTCGAAGTCGTAGCTGGGTTAAACTTGTGTACATGAATATAAACCACAGCTTACAACCGTATTCTACAAATCTGTAATCTTAATTCTTCAAAATTCATCATTAATCACCGTCGTTAAAAAAGCGAAAGAATATCGGTAGAAAGCAACACGCTGAACTATTTTTGCAAAATTCTTGTAGAAAATGGACAGCACACAAACGGATTATTAAGAACAAGCAAACTACACAATCAGTCATTGCAGCGAGTTTCTCTTTAGCTATTCCGACAAGCTAACTGTACACGCTTCTTGGAGGTATATCAGGCTGGAGGTTAAAATTCCGTACGCCGGTTTCAAAGAAACGGTCATTTGGACTGGCTTCTTTTCATATTTGGCGAGATACCTAGCCATGCTGCCTCTCCACGCAATTGAAAGTGAAGCTGAGAATGAGCCAGTTTAGAATCTTGCCTCCTTAAAACAGCCAATCCTGGTAACGTGACATGTAATGAATGTTAAAGAAAATTGCATTCCTACCAAATTTACGCAAGTGAACAAGGTGTTCCAAGTTCCGGGCATAAGTGGACGCCCTTATCACACAGTATCTTCACTTTCTCAATCCAGCTGTTGAAGCACTATCTCCACGTCACACATACAAGGTCAGCCAGCGTCTCCCCTTAGCGTAATAGTCGAAGTACACTCATTTTTTTCGGACACCTCGTTAGTCGTAACGCCTTGCAACGGGCCCATCCATAGTAAATCCATAGTAAATGATCACTCGAGCGACCGAACGTTTATCAATGCTTTTATGGAATCTGAACTGCAGACCTTCTCTGATTCTCACTATATAACAACGGAGCTTTGAGTAACCTCCAGTGAAACCTTCCGTGAAAGCACTGGGGTCAAGTGCTCATCTGGTTCGTAAAACTAGTCGTACTTCACATCTTGATAGGAGTGTTCATCGTTAGCTTACTTCGGCTCGCATTGCTCTCTTGGTCTTTCTGAGTAGGACAACGTAGAACTTACTAGTCTCTGAAGTCCCTTGGCAACCATAGTGGTGATCAGTGGCTTTTGTAATGCTAAACCCACGTTCTTCACCTTATCGTTGATTTCACTTCTTCATAGCATGAAGTAGACTGAAATGTTGTAAACTTAAGGGTGACTCAAACTACACTTAACTCGTGCTCAGATTACGAGAAAACCGACCCGATAAAGGCAACATTGTTTAACTGACGGTTATCCTTAGTGCAGCTAGGGCCTACAGTGTTACGCTAAGGTTCCAAACTCACGACACCCTATGAAAGTGGTGAAACACTGTTACGTTCATCCTTAAGAAATGTCACACCTCCTTGCTTGTTGTTCAGAGAACTTACGTCACGTCAGCTTAGTTTCTACCGAGTGTACGTGCCCATTCACGAATAATAACAGCGCATACGTGAATCGGGTGAATCTAACTTTCAAGACTGGGGCGCCCATTAATCTAATCGAGGGAATGGAGCTATGCTCAATCATTATTTACAATGGCCTGGTCCCACACTTCATTTCTAGTGTTAGTGACCAATAACTAGGAACACGAAGGTTGGATCTTCAAGACAATTTATCTCAAGTGTAACGAGACTCAGCACGACCTCTCCAAGCAAAACACAAGTCGGCCTCTTATGCTTCATTCTGAACTAATTTGACACCGACAGACACTTTCTGAGTGTCGGTTGGTCTTTAATTCCCGGCACTTTGAATACAATGGAAGTGTTGCTGGTCACACAAACAACCTAGCTTGCTTTGTGTGTATAAAGGATATTGCCTTGAACCTCCATCTACCATGGTTAGCGTCAATGTTGAAATAGTGTGTATGTGGGTGAACCGGTAGCTCTAGCTTCCTGTTCTGTGTTACACTGATAGGGGTTGGTACAAGGTTGATAATGACACGTAAAATGACAAAAATTCGGTCTCTTGATTTTATCATCCGCCTCAACCGGGAAATCCCAGATAAACGCGAATTTCGCAAGTATGACAGTTAAACACCGACAACAAGCGCCATTTGATGATCACGCAAATGATAATCATTTATGTACTGATCTTACAGGGGGGTTTATATTGTAAAGATCTAACAGTATATTTCATGAATAGTGTTTCGCATCAGAGGAAAAGTTCGTGAATCATATTTTGCTGAAGATGAATTTTCGCCAAAAGTCATGGTAGATACGGACTGCTACACGGTGGTGAATAAGCATTGTATCGTTCACCATATGATTTTTATATAACGCAGGATATAAAACCAATACGAATTAACTGTTCACAATTTCGGTGACTGAGGATGAGCTACAGATTTTCAGATTTTGTCAACTTTTTCTACACAATCGCAGGCAGCATGTGCATTTCTTTGAGCGAAAATTTACTCTCACAGCTTCACATATCTGGGTCGACAAGGCAGTAGAACTACCTAACACAGTTGGTTCAACCTGCATCTGGCATAATCTTTGAGTTAGAATATCAACAGATGCGAACTGCATGTTTATGATGACAAATGGTAGGCCGGTAAGTGAACATGACCCCGACAAGAAATATAACGGTCGAAATGATTTAACTGGAGCTAGTAATCACTCAATCGAACGACTTACACACTTCATTCTGTGCACTTCGCATGATATGCAGTTTACGAGATTCTTGCAAATGATACATACCAGAACAGAAAACAATCTCTTCATGGCACTTGTCTGAAAACTCCAACATGAAAGGAAATAAGAAAGTTCAAACGGTTTAGAGCCGACTTTTATAAATGTTCCTAATGAAATGTATATGCTAAATTACTATCAGTAGCGGTTGATATTACAAGCTTAAGCCAAAAGGGACCAAAATCTGCATCTAGACTAACCTAAGATACCACGAACATTGTGTGCATTAAAATGCTGTACACAAAACACTGCCCAAACTGCCAGTCTAATATGCCGCACGGTCTTGTCCGCAATGGCTGACAGGAAAACTCGAATCACGAGGCATTCATACAAGACTCCTCATAGTGTTTTTAGCAGATCGGAAGGCAAATCCGAAGTTTACCACTGGTTTTGCAAATTACTTCCTAAACGTGACAAATATGTCATAACAGACGCAAGTGGTTATCGTTCCTCTTAAACTTCAGTGGTGTAATGTTGCTCCGAATAATTTATTCTGGGTAAATCTTATTGACTCGTGTTTAGGTATGGAGTTTCAGCTCATAAGTGAAATTCCGTCTACTCCTTATTTAAGTCCTCATAAGTAACCACGTCAGCTTGGCCTGCTTCGTCCCTATGTACCCTCCACTGCTTTACAGCAGCTTGGTTCACTCGTGTTACTTAATCGACATAAACCTCAAACACTCATTAGTAACCGTGTCTAAATCAACTTTATCGAAGATCATTGTAGAACAGTTGCACAATTCTAGAGTTGCTTTCCTCGATCTTCATTTGGAGGAAAGTGGACACAATAAACTGGTTATTAATTGCACACTATAAAAATTTGGACCGTAAATGATTTGGGAATAAATAAACGAAAGTACGTAGAAAAAACTATATGAAGTGTATAAATCCTGTAATTATAAGCCATTGTTCAGATAAGTTTATCGGATAAATGTTTCAGGACAGGGACTGACTCACCCACTTATGTGTCAGTGAGATCCTTTGTATGAACGTTTGTTTGTCGTTGGAAGATTAAATCTACAGACAGACTTGTTTGTTAGCTGGAAAGCTATTCACAAAAATGAAATAGCTAACGAACATCGCCAAGAAAGGCAGAAATGGAAAAGAAGTTTACGCCAATTCTTTATAAAGTATTTTGAAATGAAAGAAGGATAGTATCGTCATGGACCAACATTGGATCACATTGGTTATTAATAATATTCCGCAAAAAAAGGTTGTTCTGATGCTTTATTCTGAACTCGATTATAGTCAAGTGTGTAATATCCATCGTTTCGCAAAGTGACAAACTGAGAATCCGCAAATGAGTACTGCAGATTTTTTGAAATGTGATTTCCGTTTTGATAGACTGATTTGTGAGCTGTAACAAGGTCAGCGGAATTTTTAGGTGTTTCAATGTGGTGTACGGCTGGCAGCTCAGGCTGAAAGTGGTCCGTTTCGGCAGTCTTTGTCAGCTCACGTACGCTAGTTTCTTTGACTGTTTTTGAGTCTTTCCCCCGTTTGTTGTTCCAAAACCAGAATGCTAAAACGAGTAAAGATACCATCAGAGTTGCCACAACAGACAGCAGACCGAGTAGTAACCAATTATTGATAGGTTGTCCAAGGCTGGAAAACAAAGGGAATTTTGCTCGGGCGCCATGTGAAAGGTGACTAGAAGCACGTTTGGCAGGTTGAGTGACAATTGCCGGGATGGAGGGTAGGTCAGCATTCTCGTCACTTTTCAAAGCCATGCGTAGATAGGATTGCGACCCATTGAAGAAACTCGGAATGTCGTTCAATCCGCTTGTGAATTTTTTTTGAAGGTTGTTCGGACTGGAATTCAAACTGGAAAAACTTAAAATGGGACTTAGTGAGTGCTCCTTCAAAAGACAGCCTAAACTGTATTTCAGAATGTAATAATCTTGGAAAATCGTTTCGAGCCGAAATCGTCCGAAAGAGTAGAATAATATACTTTTAGATTACTGATGAGTATGATAATATACTTTTGTTAAATAAGACTCCTTTAACACAGTATGCGGAAAAGAGCCGCTAGTCAGTATCCAAGTCTCACGTAATGGGAATTCAAAACTATCCTTTTTCTGATAAAACGTGCAGTGGCTAAACTGCATATTTAATAAGGTGCAACCAAAACCGTCTAAGCGAGCACAGATTGGACTTAAATTATCCGTTATGCCAGAGTAATGTTCAAAGACCAGGTTTTTGAAATACAAACTGGATTAGATGTGACCAGCAATCGTATTTACATTTCTTACCTCACGGTTAGCTCTAAATCATCAACAGAATTTACGCTGTGGATACTGATATATGGCATAGCACTCGTGCGTCCATTCGACACTCAGGAGTAACTAAACTTAAACAGTTCAGGCACAGTACGTCAACTCTTGAGCTCCAGGTGGAAACTGCACTGCCAACGCATTACTACAGCCAGCGGTGACAAAGTGCTGATGGTCGGCAAAAACACTACGCCGATTGTACTTGGCAAGTGTTTCACAGAACAATTTTGTGGTGAGCCTAAGGCATCCTTTCCGTGTAACAGCTGGAATACATTCACCAGATACCCTTAAACGCAAGATCGACGTGCACAAATATGAACCGAGAAATCAGTTCGGTGTCTCCAGGCTAAAATCTTAGTTTGGAGGCTTGTGAATGATCGATTAACCTCTTCATATCGCAACAGCTCTTTCAAATATAAACCGCCAAGCCGGTAAGATTGCGCTATTGGGCAGAGCTCTTTACAGCCTGCGAAGCGCTGTACATCTGAAATCAGTTGGTCACATGTGTTCCCTTTGAAGGCGGCAAAACTGAATGGTACAAATCGTCTGACGTATGGTATGAATAGACGGAACTCACTGCTAATTGAGATACATTCAGGAAGGATATCCACACATCTCCATGTAGGCCGGGCTCGATGTCTACAATCGCAATGATGCGTTTTTTGAGGCCAAGCAGTTCACCACGTTATTTCTGGCATTAATGGAATTGTCAGGTATAAATCAAAAAGGACACCCTTGCTAAAACAGCTTTCTAAAACCTAACGTAAAAATACTGAATGATCTGATAGCGCGCACGCACCTTAACTTGGATGACTCTACAGGCCACAAGCGTTCCGAGCACTCTGAAGTCTGTGCTGGACTGCTTGGCAAAAGCTCGTCTGAAACTGAACCCCTCGAACTGTCAACTACTGTGACCTTTCTGGGGCTCATAGTTTCTGAGAGATGCATGTGTACAGATCCAAGTACGACAGGAGTTAATTACAGCCGATACCATGGAGTGGAAACAAGTTGAAAAGCTACTTCGTACTGGTATTTTATTACTGTCACAGGAATACCGATTTTACCTGTATCTCTTCCACTTGCCAAGCTCTTCCAAACTAATCAGGAATTCAAATGCGACCAGTCACCCAATCACTTCGAGAAGAGTTGTGCACGGCATCGTTACTAGCTTCTTCCGTATGTGCTGCAGAGTGTCAGCGAATTTATTTTGGATACTCATGTAAGTAACGGTACAGTAAGCACATCCAAGTCTCTGCTGGAACAAAACAACTGATAACCCACAGTAAGTTTGGGGACGAAAATACGAGGCTGGTGCTGGTGTTCACTAGGTGGCATTTCTGACATTGCCCTCTAGGTTAAAAGTTCACATAGGTCATTATTCCCTTTGCCGGTTGCAAAACTTTGGACTGCTGGGAACTGGTGGTCTGAGGAAACGAGAATACGATTTCGAATGTAAATACTGATCCAGCAGACAACATTCCAATGTCAATAATGTCAAGACTCCTTGCACACGGTGTTGCCGACATTTTGTCCTGTACTGCCCAAAAATGGGCACTGATCGACTTACGCAATACGGTAGTTGATAGCAAAACAAAGACCCACACGGAAGACTGCACTTATTTACCGGAGATGCTGGGACAACGAGCAAAGCAATGGGAGATAAAAACCACGAATCCCGCTGAATTTGAACGAAGTGGAAACAGCAAAAGATGGCGAGAGAAATAACGTTTATCCAATGCTGATTCACTCATATGAGGAGGAGGCTAACACCACAAATCATGGTACATGAACCCGTAACGAAACTTCACCCCGAGCTTGGAAAAGCAGGGATAACGGAACTTCAGGCAGTCGCACAAAGTCAAGTTTGTGGCCTTATCAACACAAGAATGTCGTAATGTTCAGCCGATCATGTGAAACATGCGATGCTTCCAAGTATCATCATGCGGGACGTCGAAAACCCTTGCAGATTAGAACTGCAACATATCCAAATGAGTTGGCTGGGGTTTATTTCATAAAATCGATTCTCGACTCACTTCAGAACAATTAGTACACCTTGCTTTCGATTAACTACTTCACTAAATGATAGGAATTTGTCCCAAGAGAATTAAACAACTGCAGCGGAGGCCACCGTCAACCATTGGGCGACCTTTTGGGAGATCCTCCGAGGTCCTTCGGATCAAGACATCTATTTCGAAAGCGCTTTTGTTCCCGAGGTTTGCAGCATACTGGGAATAGATAAAATACGGGCTGCAGCATGGCAACTGCAAGTAAAAACCGATCTTTCATGATTACCTTTGCAGAGGTTATGGGCAGCAGTGCCACCGGATAGGACTTAACCGTAGCGAAGTGCACGCCAGCATAGCATAGCACGATGCACGTGTCACCCATCAAACTCCATAATTCCTGTGGGCCGGCCACGAAGTGCGGTTACCCTCAGATATGTGATTGTCAGTTACCAATCAGCTGCAGCCCTCAGTGTTAGGGTACGTGAGCAACCTACTGCGGGTAATTCGACTAACCCGCCAAACGGCACGCGCACGTTTTGAAACATCTTAGTAGCCACAAAAGTGCTATTGTCCTAAGAAAGCATTCGAAGTCCACTGAAAATTGGTAAAACGATGCAGCTGCTCAACGCAGTTCCAATCCCGAGAGTTCCAGTGAAATTTCACAAGCAAAAGGATGGACTGGAAGCTGTTGAACAAACATCCCCGGATGCAATTTGCCAAGTTAGAAGACCGACGTGAGAAAACAGGGCCGACTGAAGCTATAAGCACATACGAGAAACAGGTGAGATACCGAGGACAGGATCTAGCAAAGAGGAGTGATTAATAAGGTAAAACCGAAACATTGCAATATGAATTAGTCAACAAACCAACCTCATTCACCAGATCTCTGGCCAACGAACTGGCTGTCGACCAAGGAAAATAGCTGTACACGACCTGTTTTCATGTCGTCCGTTATGTACCCCTGAATGCGACTTCATTTTCCTCTTCTGACCAGAAATTACAAGATTATTTACATTATTAATTTCAATGACTAACCTTCCGTAGTTTGGGTAGTTTTATGTTATTGGGAATACGGATACTTCTAAGTGAAATATAGTCTGAAAATTCACCACCACAGGATAGGCCCATGACAACAAAAAACGCAATATTGCAGTATCGCCCTTATTAGCTACGTTGAAAGGGTCAAGGTAATCTTTTCGTATTTCTCTGCACAGGATGTCAGACAGGAGCCCTAACGTCTGTGATCCGAGCTTTTTGTCGATTACGTAACTGTTTTTACTTATGATTTCGTAACCGTACAATTCCCCAGCAATGTGTCCTAATCACTTGTGAATTGTTCTCGTACCATAAATTGTGTATTTGTCAGTGGTGCATAAGACTTTCAGTGCATCTCTCAGCAGACTTATCAGATATGTCACTGTGTATCTCATAAATTGGGTTGTAACGTTTATGTGGACTTGTACCTGAAAGTCTAAACGTCCTAACGATCTTTCCTTAAGCGATTCGAAGAGGTAATTGTTAGAGCACTGTTTTTAAAGACATCAAGTTCACCACAGCGAATTACAATCAAAAGACTTGAACGCTCCGCAAAAATGCGATAGCGGGTCCAGTCCTCTTTGTGCTCTGGCTGCACTAACTAACCTCATTCGATCCACACGCCGTGTGACCGGTGCTCTCCAGCTGATAGCCGTTTTACAAATCTCACATCACATCCATCGAAAGGTAACATTTCCAGACCATTTTTAATTAAAATTTGTGTAGTGTAACTGTCTTTATACCAACTGGCTGATGAAGACTATCAGAGTGGGCTATTCACTCCTTGTTTAACTACACCAAGAAAATTTTATTTATGCGCCCTTACCACACGGGCTGTAAGCTTCCAGCTAGGGCTTGCTGCCAGCAGTGATTGATGCGATCGAAATTCAGGTGGGTATCAAGTTGATTTAATTTAATATGCTACGGTAAGAGGGATTGGCGTTATACTTCTGAAGCACTGAGACTTACACACAACAATCCATTTCACCTTTAGAACAGATATTGGGCTCTGTTGGAAAATGCCGGACAAGTGAATTTATATGAACCTTTTGGTGTGCATCCTTTTGTTTGATCAAGGGCGTTTGTACCAAAACCGATGGCGTTGAGCTTGTAACTCTAGGTCCACACACCGTTATTAATTGGTAAAAATCTCCGTTGGAGACGATTGGTGTAGTGATGTCCCTGGTAAGTTCTGTCTACCGGGAAATTCAACTTGATAACAAAACGCTGTCCTCTTTAGAGTTAACAGACTAAGCTGTTTAGTGATCAAACAAGTTGATCGTAAAATGGCAATAAGCGATGATATTTTAATGGGGAAATTACATCCAAAAATTAGAGGTTACTACATTAGTCCAGCACACAGGGATTGCTGTTCGCATCTTAGACAAAGATCTGAGTTGTAGACAGATTCAAACCAGTTTGCGTCGTCCATATTAAATCCGTATGAAAATGGATTTGAATGTGGATCATTTCGAAAGCAATAATTCTGTACGGTTGCTACCAATTCTGATGCCTTTCATGTTCGCCGGTCTGTATAAACTTAAAGTAGGAAATTGCTCCTGGTAAAATTCCATAAACTGCAGGGGCGTTACTGCAAGTTTACGTGTACCGTTCCATTACTCAGAGTCAAATGTGGTAACAGAGACCGCAATCTGTAAGAAAATTGTGTTACAGTCTCTGGAGAGAGACAAAATGTGTACGCGTGTTTTCCTAACAATAAACACACCGCTACAAAATAGTTAACTTGAAGCACCAAACAATAACATGTAGCAGCCTTTGTTTTTGTAGACAGAAAAGCTCACCAAGAGTTAAATCACTATCTGTTACATGGACAAATACTAGTGGTAAATGAAGCTTAATCGTGAGTTACATACGGGACTTGGAAGCAGGCCTTCGTCATTAACTGACTGGTACTATACCCCATGGATTACAGATTGGGCACAATTAGGATATCCTGTGTGAAAACTAATTTATCAACGGACCCCCGATAGCATTTCCGTACTAAATTACTGTCGTGATGCTCGGCATTTCATTCTATCAAGGAAATGGGCGTACAAACTGGTTTTGAAAATATGTCCTCCATTTTACCCAATCCGGATAAATAAGTTGACCTTCAGTTGTACAATTCGGATTGTCTATATGGGTTTCCACACGGTTGTACTTTACCCGCAGGATAGGTGATTATAACTCGGCAGTGTTGATGCTGTGGGAAAAATAGTGAGAACGGAAATAACCTGAAGCCCAAACCTCATGCGAAAGCCTGCACCGACAGGCGTCCAAATCTCATCGGAGCGGGAATTACCGAATTCCTGTAACATGGCTGTACTCTGAATGGAGAAAACTTCCCCGTTACATTGTCACACAGGCCTTGGCAACTGAGACCCGTTTCTCCAACATTTCGTGTTAACCGGTAACCGTCTGTGAAAATTCTAAACAAACTTATGTGAAATTCGGATACATGATGTCCAGTTGTAAAAAGGCAGTATGTGCCTTGAATTTCTCTGTTAGAGACAGAGGAAATATTGCGGCTGACTGTTTGTTAGTACGTCAATGAGTGGATGTCTGAAGCAGCCGGTAAGTTTTGGGTAGTCGTGCAAGAATGAACTTGCACCCCCACACACCTCATAGACATCCGATTAAGGACGAACAAGTTTGTGTTGAACCAACACAGTCGTGACCAGCCAAGATCGTTAGACGAAGTCGTTTGTGATGGGAAGGTTAAATGCTATATGGTTTCGTTAGAACTATAATGATCATCAAGATTATTTAGTGGACCCTAGAAACAAATCTGGATGCTTGGATTATGTGTGACATTTTCATGCTATCACGGTAGCTTTCTGAACGAGCCAGCAGTGCACATGTACAATCACTGTTGGAATCAAGTCAGGGTTTGAATTTGCGACATTTAGTTCTCCCACCGAATAAACCAGACACACTGCTTATCACACAATAATCTTAAGGTAAAACAGTCGGACAGTATTGCTAGCCTCCAAAAAATGTTTTCTGTGCCCACAGCACAAGTAAGAACGCTATCGGTGTTGTCGTTACCACGTTAACATTTCTCAGTGTGTTATTCATTACTTCAGAACATGCATTAAACGCATTATTCTATCAAACGCAGAAAAGTGACCAAACGTGCCTTGGCAAACTAACACAACATAAATGATTCCTCATGATAAACAGAAACGCGTCCGTTTCTGTTCATAAACTGGTATTCTTACCAGAAGCAACGAGTTTACCTAACGCAACAGTTTGCATAGTTACCTTCAAGGCAAACGCTTCCAATGAGATCTGCTTTCGCTTAAAAATTTCTAAACGCGTTCCATGCGCATAAGGTTCATGCGTTCTGCAAATGACAGGGAGGTGGTCTGACAACCCTGATGGCCAATTTTTTAACATTTATGCTCAAGTTAGATAACGGATGGGAAAGTTTAACTCTGTTCCGTATATGTGTAGACTTACAAAAGCATGTACTGATAGCTTTCTTCACAGAATTTGTAGCAACGTATATATATATATATATACAGTGCAAACAAACAAGTCTACTGACATTTTCAATGTAAATCAGTAGCAGTAGACATGTTTAAGAATGCACTGTGCATATTCAGACAGATGGGCACATACTTTCACAGTAACCGGAATCTGTGCAGGTCAATGAGGTATGGATCACACTAAACGGAAGCAGAAGAGAGTGTCCAATTTCAGCGTATTATAAGAATGTGTACACTTATGTTTGACACAATGATCGCATGGTCGCGCAAATCTGAATCAACTATAACCATGCACAGTTTGAGAGAATAGAAAATGCACCTTCTTTTGCAGTCGAAAAAAACCTCAAGCATGAGTCTCATGCGATAGTAAGTGGAAGTACTTAGTGTGAACATCAATGCAGTAGATGACAAACTGGGAACACAATCACGAAGGTCGTACATATGTTACCTGTGGACTGTACTCGGAGGTCACAAATCATGTGCATTACCCGCAAGTGCAGTTGAAGTCCGGAGAGTTCGTCTGCAGTGGAAATGTGCGACTTTTTTGTGCGACATTAAAACCACTGTAGGTTGTTCTTCAGTGCAAAAAGTACTCTTACTGAATGTACCGGACGTTTAAAAATGACTAACACTTTGAATGAACGAAACTCGTTCAACCTAGTGCAAACATAATACGCTGATTCCTACTAAATAGGATTACAAGCGTAGGATAATCCGCCGACCGGTAGGTTCACTGCACTGAGTTCCAAAAGCAGTGAAACATCGTGTTTTTTATTATCCATTCTAGGAGATGTCTATGTAGCTCTTCAGAAATTGTGCTTTTGGGATCTAACTGACACTTCAAGAAGACAGAAAGGCTTGGTTGATTATTATTAGACTTGCCTGCTGAATGAACTGTCAGCTTTGAAGTGAACCTGGAAGTTGGGTATCAGGGTGACTCTGCCATAGCGAATAGCACGCACAAGTGTCCGATGCGTAATATCAAAGGCAACATTCAGTAGACTTAGTCCGTTGAACGTCATTCCTTGTAATGGAAAACAACGTGAAAAGATAAAACGGTGTAACTTGATTGTGTACAACTGTATAGTGCAATACATAGCAAGATTCTTATTTGTTTCGTTCTGCTTGGTTGATTCACATTTGAGACTGAGAGTAGACAGTCGATTAGGCCTTCCATAATCGATAAGGCTAACTGATTTGTTGTGACACAATGGGTAAAACTTTATGAGTAAACATTAACCTTTCATCGGAATTACGCGGCTATGGATTTATTTCTGCGATTGTGCATTGCTCCCTTGTAGGAAGAAATACTCAGAGGAGGATTTATGTCTACAAAACATCTTTGCTACGTGAACGGTTTTCTGTATTTGATAACTCCATCGGTGAAATTAGCCTTTAATAAGTACAAACAAAGTGCATACGTGTGAGTAAAATGAATTTAGACCATCTAGGGAAAAAGTGTGAGAGTAATGTCAGATTAAACCAAGTAGGTTTGCTTACCAAAGAGAGAAAGGATCAGTGGAATACAAACCTAACGCAAACGGTTTTGACACAGGTGTCAAAAGTATCAAACTCCGATCTAGGTATGTCAAGCCAACTCCCAGTACGTGTTATGGTTTGTATAGGATACCCCTCAACAGTAATCCAGTGGAAGTGTGAGTACCGTATTCACCGTTGCACACATCTTGCTGTTACACAACAGCAAAAGCTAGATAGAGTAACACTGACTGGTTACTTGTTTATTGTCTACATTTTCTTCTGATTAGCCTCGTATGTGATGTAATCTTTTAGAGGTCCATGGTCTCTTTGTGCTTTCTGAATAGATTGAAATCAAGGCGGAACTGGTTGTACATAGTTATTGTGTGAACCTAAAACTACAGACAATACTATAACGATACTATAATTCCGTGAGACCTAAGATGAGGCTTCGAACGCTGTACTATGGTGCATGTCTGTTTACGACTGTTCTCGAGAAAGATTGTTGTCTAATTCAACACGTCTTTCGTTAATGAGGTTTTTCAGAACCGGAAATTCACCCGATCTGATGGGAAACGCTGTGATGCTACCATTAATGTTTTGTCCCGAGGAAACGTTGTACTATAACTAGGCTGCTATGTGTGTGCTTATAAGATTGGAAATTAATTGAATGAAGTTTCATTGGTACCATTGCACATGAATCTCTGGAAACCATGCAATGAAGGAGGGCTTCCGTAACCATAAACATTGCACAAACATGTGTCGATAGAGCCATCGTGGACTGTGACCGGTGGACTGAGGGTAACGCATCACGAAAAAACGTGCGTTACATCACGTTTCGACCATCTCGAGTGGTGTGTATGAAGAGTGTTGTGATCGAAAACACACTAAAGTAAGAACACCATTTGTTGGACAAACAAATAATTGGGAATAAGAACGTATGTGCCTTCAATTGTGCTCAGCGTTTCTTACACTCGTGCCATTGCTGTGAAAGATACAATAAGACTAACACATTTTAAACAACGTTGTCTTCAGTACCTGTGAGAAATGCTGAAGCTAACTAATTTATTAGTTTCGGCTCTACGTTTTGGCCAGCAACACAATAATTAATGGAAGTTATGATTGGGTGTCATTACGAGGAAGTCGCAAGAAGATATGAGGTATGGGAGTTCTGATCTATTTGCTGCGGATGATCAGGTGACTGAGTTACCCATTCAAGAAGTTCGTGCCAAATCCACAATTCCTGAGAGCCGTTTCAATTATAGCAATTGGAGTTGGTTTATTTGAGTGGCACATTTTTATATCGCCTTTTTCTTCATAGAAAAATTAAGTGCCATTGAGTGCAGAACAGTAACTGGAGTAAAAGGCTGTTCTGTAATTAGCAGCACAGTCACCAGCATGTAGCCTGGGCTGGTAGGATAGCATTAAAACCCGAATAATATTTAAAATCTTGTCTTATTTCATAGCGTTGATTTAAGCGAACAGCTTACAAAGTTCATACCGTGTTTCACTCACAATAATCGTTTCAAAGTTTGGTCATGTTACAGAAAACGGTCTTTATTTGGAGCCAGGCAAAACGCTCAGCCTGTAAAATATCCAAAGACAGCAAACAAATCTGTGCATATAAAAAACGTGTGATAGTAGCAAAAAGTTTTTTACCTGTTATGTAACCCTCGAAAAAATCCACCTCTGAGAACGGTGAATGTCCGATCCAAATTTCTCTTCTTCTCGATCCACTTAACGGCCAATAATCTGAAATGCCGCCAAAATATGAATATATTTCTGAGAACAAACACGCGCTTTCCGGTTAGTTTCTATTCTGTATCACGGCAACCTTGACTAGGCACGTCACTAACTACAACTACACTTGCTGAGGAGTTAGAGTACAAACAATGGAGTTTGACCTCTCTGCATAGAACTTTTTTTAAGGCAGCAACAGAGTAGCTGGTCATTGTTAAGTTTCCTATCTCTCCCCAGCTACCTCCTCCAACATGGCAAACCAACCTAGCAAAATGATGTGTATTATAAACGCTTCTCACAAGCGCAACTGTTTAAGTCACAGGTGTTTCTGATAGGAACACGAAGACTGTCGGTCTACCTATCATCCTGACCATCGCCTCGCAATGGTTTTATGCCGAAATACCCGAAAAAGTTGATCGTTAAATTAATAGTGATTTTTATGAGACAAAATGCTTCAACTAAACTTGAAATTCGCTCGTCTAAAGACAATGAGTAACAATGTTATTTGACTTGTGCACATTCTTAGTTGATATTACACTATTTGGTATTCAATTAACTGACCATCAAACGAAAGGGTTGCTCATGAGGGAAACCTATAGATTTACTCGCATCTAGTTACAGGATACATAACGTTACTGAGAACAAGTGTTGGAAAATATGTAAGAAGCTGGAGCAAACAACTTTATGGGCTACATTGCACAGTTACGTAGAGATTCCTCGTTAAAGTTCAGTTTGATAGACAACCTTGCTAGCGAGAAAGACATTCAAGAAAGTTCAAGCGTGTCACTTCTATAAACAGTGTTCTGTTCAGGACTTCGATTCGAGCCCCTGGATGATGACTGGTGGATTTTTAACGGAGGAAAATAAAATAATTCGTTGGAATCTTCAAAACATGCAAATCTTTTTTCTTGAGTAAAGCTTTGGTTTTATTAAAGATCTTTGACTACTGTTAACAGCAAAATGAGAGCAAAATATTCAGTGGATATTTCCTGAAGCTTGTTGTAAAGATCTTCCAGAATTCATAGAACGGGGATTGAATACACGCTTGGACAACTTTTAATAATCCGCGAAAAATTCGTACAAAATAATGTAGAGGTAAGCTTGCTTGGTAGTATTAGGCTACACGATATTTTGCTGTCGCGCAAAAGACGTGATTTTGTTAGATTGTTGATATTCACAGAATAACCAAGAAGCGGCACCAAAAACCAAAGAAGTCTCGAGCAACAAAACAGAAGTTTGAATCCGGTTCAATCTGGCTCAAGAATTCATTCAAGATACGTTTCTTGAGGGCACTTATTAGTCGCTGAATGCCGTTTGATTGATTTGAAGTTGCAAGTTTTCTTTCAAAGTTTTTCAAGCTTCGTTTCATTAGTAGAATTTTAGTGAACCGCCTGCTACAGTTTGTGAATTCTTCGCACCCCTATCCAGCTGTAAGTTTGCTTGATCACCCACGGAGTTAGTCCATTGGTAATGTTGCGCTTCCCTGAAGAGCTTCGACAAACCCATAACAAAGAACTTCTGGGATGGATTACAATTTGTCCTGCCTTTTCCACGTGGTCACACTACTGTCAAGTCTTTGCTTTGTTCTACGAAGAGTGTACGTTGAAAAGATTCAACATTTCGGCTCGTTTGGATCACGTTTATTTTAGCACCGATAAATAAGGCGAATTTGGCAGAGAAATAATGTATTAAGCAACTGAGCCAGTGCGGTTATGGATGTATCACTCACAAAACACGATGTTGAAGATCGTGGCTTGAATTATATCTCACTAACTCAGACCAATGAACAAACGCTTTTACATGGATCAACTCCAAGTCCTTCAAGGTTGCTTGACTCATAGACTCGAACTATGTAATAATATTCATATTTTTCATTTCAAAAAAACGTGCAATACGCTAAATTCCTACTTCGAGTATAGGGAAATTTTCAGTTCATTCAAGTGATAGGTAAGCATTGCTTACGAACAGTTTTACCTGGTCCGTTTCACCGCTGGCTAAAGAAACAAGGTGTGTCAGGTTGGATGAAATGCCCTAATTGTCTGTTCCTTAGAATGAATGAGGTTACGTTTGCATGGAACGTTTGGTTCCGTAAACCACTCATTCTTTAAAGTTCTCTAGTAAACGAGGTTGTTCTTCTCAAGGATTTCTACTTGGTAACGTTGCACTTCTTCCATGCAACGGATCTAAATCCTTCGACAAGTCGGTGTGTGTCAAATCAACTACTGCAGAAGCAGTGGGTGAGACGAGCCGTCGAATTTCAGTGTGGATTTCTTGTCTATCTCCAGGGATCTCACTGCTGAGCTTCCAAACAGCATTATTAAAGAGTACTGTGTTATCCCAAGGTTTCCACACGGTAAAGTGTTGCAGGTTTTCCTCATTATGTGGATAATGAGACAAGCCAAGTTTGTAAAACACTGTTTTCGATAATTCTCATCCGGCTTTACATCTTCAGCTTGATCGCGAGTTTTGCAGGAAAGTCATAGTACATTAAGTCGGTTTCTAAAAATTATAAAACTCCTGTGGATCACAACTTAATGGATGGGAGTGGTAAATTTGGTGAGTGCTTGAGAGAAGCTTTAGTTATTGTTGATGAACAGAATCTGGAACGCACGCTCAAACAGTTCCACCCTAATTGAACTGATGAGTATTCGTCTGTGGTGCTAGCTGGAAACTGTCAGCATAGACCACTACGGACAATCAAGACGACAAAGAAGGTGGAAACGGTCAGTTCAGAATCTCATTAATGAAAGTCTTAGTTGATATTGTAGAAAAATTTAGAATCCTCAGCCGATTATCTCATACCTTGACAAATAACTGGTTAATTTACATGTTCCCTAGGATTTTTTTAGAATCACCATGTAGGGCAGATAATAGCTTCACGGGCTTACATTCGTTTAGGGATTTTGATGGCGATTTCAATTTACACGATACCCACAACTTCGGGAATGTATCTTTTAAGGAGCCCAATATAAGAGTTGTTATTCGATAGACACTATGCCTCATTCTTTGGCTGTGTTGTCGTACCATTGTCTTGTCCTTGAGGTTAGGTAGATAAGCCAAATCTTGCTGAACCTAGCACATCAGTACACTGTTGGCCAGAAGGATTAATCAAGACACGGTGACATGATTTTTTGACATGGAGTTTATTAAAAGTGTACGGGCTTGTAAATCATTAACTCCTTTGAGTGAAAGGAATTATGGACGTCATATGTTGCTAACTTGCCCGGGTACTATCTCACCATTCTCGCCAAATAACATGACATCCATAATGGCTTGAGCCAACAAGAATCACAGAAACATGACAACGATTATCTCCTCCGTTTTGTGTTTTAATCTAATTATCCTGTCACATGGTGGGTTATAAACCCATTTAAAAGTCGAACACAAAGACCTAACAGGACGTTTTTCTTCAACCATATGCAGCGTTCTACACTATACAGAACAAAGACAATCGGCCCACAATTTTCATGAGTGCTCATGGAAACGTGCTGGAGACGTATTCTACTGGTGTGAATAAACGCTAAGTGACAGCCATTTGTGCGAATTTTACGGAATACGATAAGTTTAATATCAAGCGAATCAAAAGGCGGAAATAACGAGTGTCTCTGCAAAGAGAAATAGTTGACTAAACTGATAGGTCAAGTTATCCGCGGACAGCCCGAAGAAAGCGCCTAACCTTAAATAGTTATCACCTGTTACACTGAGGTTAGCTTTTAATAAAATTAACTGCAGTTTGTTAGCAAACCGGTTTTCGTACACTCGACTCTAACTTGTTTAACCGCCGTCTGACTGTCTAATCTAAGAGAAGGTCTCTTGTAAGTTTATGCACCAAACGATCTTAATATTTTCACCTGATATTTGATGAAATACGGTAGGGAAAGACTGGTGCTATCTAGCACACCGAAGTAGGACACATAGTTAAGTGCTTAACAGATTGAAGTGCCTGATCAATTTCATTTGACTATCAAAGCCTGAAGGTACTTTATCAACCAGAGAATATCTGGTGAAAAGGATAAATGTCAATTGACAATACCCGTACATCGAGTGCACTCATCCGTTTCACTTCATTTTGGTGACATACCAATCTGTAGCACACTTCTTTAGATGTCATAATTATTAACACGGTAGAAGCAAGTCAGCTCTCTATTTTCATTCAAGCGCGTCTTTCGCAAAAGCACGCATACACCGTTGCCCTAAACCGTTTCGGACGTCAACGCAAGCAAGCGCACGACTATTAGGGGAAACCTACACTTATTTGTCCCAACTACACGGCTTGACCGCAACATCTGTTCACTCTTGGCCGCGGTCAAACGAAAAGCTGCGCGACGTTGACTGTAGTTAATTTCGATCGGTAAAATGCTCACAAATCGGTTGGCTTGTATTTTGAAAACATGAACCGCACACACTGCCTGAATGTCTTCGAGTGGCGGCTACCATTGTTCAGCTGCTTTAATGTTCTGCTGTTCGGTGTGGGTGAAAATCCACCGCGTTTAATGATTTCTATATATTTTGCCTTGCTGGTCGTTTCATAATGAGATAGTCAATGCTACTAGTTTGT
Organism: Paragonimus westermani; assembly: GCA_008508345.1. Lineage (NCBI taxonomy): Eukaryota > Metazoa > Platyhelminthes > Trematoda > Plagiorchiida > Troglotrematidae > Paragonimus > Paragonimus westermani. The sequence goes on from QNGE01004160.1 coordinate 58,080, forward strand.
TACCCAATTCGTCGAAATGCTCGAAGTTCGTCCTCTCAGACTCATAGTTCGAAGCATTTTCAAGAAATTCAACAGACGTCGAAGAAATCTGCTACCCGAGCCGTCTTTTTCAAAGCTGAAGACTAACATTAGGAGGCAGTAATCCAAGGCTGAGGCTAATGGTAATTGCAATTTCGGTTGTGTTTCCGAAAGACTGACCACGGAATGTACAGCAACAGAAAACGATTACAGTTGCTTGCTACTGATTTATTACGCGAGAAACATTTGCTCAATTAACCAACACTTTAGACAATACGGAGATGGGGGGAAAAGGAAAGCTGTGTGAAGACAACATTGAAAGTCACCAAACAAAACAGTCATTAGTTGAAAAGCAATTACGAAACATTTTCATCTGAACCTCCACTTTGTAAAGCCACTGATTCACAGCCGGCTACCTACTTGCTCGTGTCCATCAGATGGTGGAGGTCATTGGAGAATAACTATAACCGATAACCATAATGTTACAAACCGGCATCTCACTAATTCCATCTTCAGATTAAGGTGCTATTAATTGCTGCTGCCTGGAATAATGTGCACTTATTCGATGTTTAACTATCAATAGTCCATAAATTAAGGCACGATACTTCCGAGGAACAAACGTCTATTTAAAAATTCTTCTATCTTTTTCATTTTCAGAAACTTAACATCGGGCTCCGATCATTATATGCAGAACCTATCGTTTTTACCTGTCAGTATGCAATCTGACTAATGCCGCATTTGCTGAACTAGTTCGATAGCTGGTTTGCCATTTCAATATATGCCAGTTAAATAAAGGTGCTGATTACACCGTGTAACATACCATATCCTACAGAAGACATAAAGGCAACAAATCTGGTGCATTTAATTTTTTTCAAGTGGTGTCGTAGAGATTTAGATGACTAGGTTGACTCCTGTCTGACTGGCACACTCAGAAATAACTGCGGTTAAACCAGCTGGGTAAAATTAAAATGAATAGCAAACAGTTTTTGGTTGACTATCAAACCACTCCGGTTTCATTCGGTTATGGCAAACTAGAAAATCGAAAGGTTGACCACAAACCTCCACTATCATAAATGTCATGCTATGAACAATCTTCGCATCTAGTGGAGAGATGGTACTTACCTTTGGCGGTGGAATGATAGCTAATTTTCCCGTCAAGTTCCAATACCAGAGAACCCGGAAACCGCAGGGCGCGAGCTCTGTGATAGCTAGCATCGTTCAGCTTCAAAGTAGGCCAACTTAGTTCTGCAGTTGAAGCTCCACGGCCCAGAGTCACATAAAGTTGCCCTGAAACCTGTATGTCAGAAAACAGTGTTAGGTTGATCATACCATCTCAGCGTCTGCACACAACACCTTAACAGTAAATCTGAGAAGTGGAAAGTTTCAAAAATTTATTGTGACAAAAACCCTCCATTCTGTTTTCTTGGACACTTCACCTACTGCATTTAGAATTTTGCAGCAAAAATCTGATAAACAAACGAATGATTTTTCAATACTGTGAATATGCCCGGTTTAGTCATGAGAAGAAATGCGTAGCAAACAAGCTCGTTTTCGGTGTTCCATCATCAGGCTAAATATAACACATTTATATGGGTTAGATGGGGGTGGTAGATTACATATCACTAAAGCGAAACATGTCAGTCAACAGATTTCGTTGTTGTTGTCTGGTGATATGTTATCTACCACCCCCATCTAACCCATATAAATGTGTTATATTTAGCCTGATGATGGAACACCGAAAACGAGCTTGTTTGCTACGCATTTCTTCTCATGACTAAACCGGGCATATTCACAGTATTGAAACAAACCAAAGACCCCATCGTACTGAAAGAGCTTAATAAGTATATTAAGTTCAGTACGCAACTGACGGAAGCGAACGTAGCCATCGGGTTTCTGGAACAATGCATAGATCGTTCAGAATTCCCAAAACAGTACTGGACCATTCTTAGACGAAATCGCATTAACATCACGAGAACTTCACTACAGCGTCTGGCTCTAAACGAAAAGGACACGTGGCTGAGCAGAGTATATGACCTAGATCACAAACGGACGGTCGCTGAGGGGATACTGACACAGCTAACGCCTAGTGAAGCAAATGAATTCGAAAATTACGTTCATCAGATTATGGCCGAAAGGCGAGAAAAGAAGACATTGAAGCTGCGAAGGCAACTCAACCCAATCAAACCCAGGGTCGAATTTCCAAGAAATCCTGAACGGTACGTACATAATTTCTCTTCTTTGCTCTTAGATAAAGTTGCTCTCGAGGTATTATCGCTAGGACCGAAATTCTGTTGTCCTAAGAATAGAATTAGACAGTTAGACTTAGAAACCCAATTTGAAAACCTTTATGATCAATTGAGTGATCTTCAACCATCATCAGCTGTTAATGTTGAGATGCTCAAAGTAACCCTAGTTCAGTCTTGCTATCAGTATCTGACCCGAAAATCAATGGTTAAAAACCTACTAACGAGAGAGCATTTAGCTTCACTGAAATCTCTAAGACAGAGTGAGAATATAATAATCTCCAGACCTGATAAAGGCGCCGGGATCGTCATCTTAGATAAAGCCGATTATTTGAGTAAAATGAATGCATTATTGGGAGATAAAACCAAATTTGTTAGCATACAAAATGAGAAGGACAAAACAACAGTTATTGAGAAGTCACTAACAAAAGCACTTAGATGTATGAAGCAGAAGGGCCTGATAGATGCTGCAACTTTTGAAAGAATTAGACCAGTAGGCACTGTAATTCCTAGACTCTACGGGTTACCCAAGGTACATAAAAACGGTGTACCACTACGACCGATTTTAGATATGCGCAATTCTCCGTACCACGCAATGGCAAAATGGCTTGCCACGCTGTTAGAGCAAGTTAGGAAAAAAACTAGCCATTTACAGCTTGAGAGATACCTTCGAATTTGTTGAAACATTGAAGCAGCTGAACGTACTAGGCAAGCGTTTATTCTCACTTGACGTCACATCTCTCTTCACTAATATCCCACTCAATGAAACGATTGAGTTTCTCGGACAGTATATTGAAAGTAATAATATCAATGTGGGAATACCAGTAGAAGAATTAAAGCAGTTACTATATCGCTGCACACACAACGTTCAGTTTAAGTTCTCTGGCAAGTTATACCGTCAAAAGGACGGAGTAGCAATGGGGTCGCCACTAGGCCCATTGTTGGCTGATATCTTTATGGCAAAGTTAGAGTGTAGCTCATTAGCAGATCAAATAAAATCGGTCACCCTTTACAAGCGTTATGTAGACGATATCATCTGTGTGGCAGATGAATCTAAAAGCCTTAGTGAGGTACTGACTCATTTCAACTCTGTGCATAAGAATCTTCGTTTCACCCTAGAACCCGAATCATCCGCAGGTATAGCGTTCCTAGACGTGTTCATGTCCCGTCGCGAGGATGGCACGATACAACGGAAGGTGTATCGTAAGGCAACCTGGACGGGTCAGTATACAAACTTCAACAGTTTTGTACCACTAAAACAAAAGAAAAACCTAATTCGATGTCTGATAGATAGGGCCACGAAAATATGTTCGAGCGACAGCATCGAAGAGGAAAGACAGTTTATATTTAATACACTCGTTGAAAATGGCTATCCGGAGCAATTTATTCATAAAAATATGTTAACAAGCGCTAAGATAGATAAACCACAAACTGCAGACAAAAAGTCTGTTTATATTTCCTTGCCCTTCAAGGGTGATGGTGTCACTGAAACCGTAACCAAGAAGCTTAGTGTAGCAATCAATAAGGCGTTTTTCGCAGCTCAACTACGCGTTCAGTTTGTCTCCACACCAGTATTGCGCTCCCAGTTGAAAGATATATTGCCTGTTCATGCCGCCTCTTTTTGTGTTTACCGTTTCGTTTGTTCCTGTGGAACAAGCTACATAGGCCGCACAACACGGCGATTATCCGAACGCATTCGGGAGCACCAACCGGTGTGGTTGACGCGAGGATCGACGAGGCCCTGTTCGTCTGCGGTCGCCACGCATTTGATCGAGTCAAATCATCTGATCAATCAGACCGAATCGTTCAGGCCAATCTACCGAATATGTGGGATACAATCAAAACAGGTCAAAGGTCGTATACTTTCAATTGCAGAGGCCATCGCAATTCGCCTATACTCACCACCATTGTGCGCTCAAAAACAACTAATCAAAACGTTGAATTTTCCATGGCCGTGTACGCAAATCCATGATAGAATGACTGCGTAGATGTGACGCATCGCTCGCAGACTTCGTACAACTCACGTGGCGAATGTTATGTAACCAAGTCTCATGACTCAAACCAGACAACAACAAAAAAACTGTTGACTGACATCTTTCGCTTTAGTGATATGTTATCTACCACCCCCATCTGACCCATATAATTGTGTTGTGTTTAGCCTGATGATGAAACACCGAAAACGAGAACGTTTTTTGTTCGAAAATGACAATCGAATAAGTTAAAAACTTCACCTTAACTAGAACAACCTCAGATGAGGGACACAAAATATATGTTGGCGTTACTCACTTCATGCCGATCAATCTTGTATTTGAAGCTGAGAATCTGATTTGTTGCAGAAATTTTTATAGACGGTTGCGCCCAAGTGTAGTTGTGAGTCGACCTGTTAATGCTCTGGTAACCTCCGAGTAAGCCTTGCTATCACTCAAAAGTGCGTCTACATAGTAATCACGCAAAACCACCGTATACAGTCGGCAGTGGATAACCGGTCAAACTACTCGAGCTGATGTAGACAGCAAATGAATATACAGCAACGGATATGATCCCCTTGAAAATACGCATCTATGACGCCGTGGTGACCATTCATCATGTACCAATTTTAACCAGTTACGATAACGCGGTTCCTGTTTTACTTGCTCCTAGCGAGATTCTTTCATATTTACCGGGGTGCTAAAATACTGGTTAGAAGGGATTGTTTGAGTGCATATAATGGGATTTTAATGGATAGTGTTGGACTCAAATAATTGATCGCCAATTTGAGAGTTTGTCACAAACATTTTGATTTAATTAGGCATGGTTGTAAGTGAGGTTTTGTGAGAATTGGATCGCAAACACAAGCAAACTTTCAAAAGCGGAGTAAGTGATGACCTGCAGATCATATGTTTTGATGGGTTTTTTCACCTGACGAAACTGCACCAAAACGCAGTATGAATAGATAGAATCGTCTACGGTATACAGAAGTCTGTATCAGAAAACGATAACATCAACATCTCTGCCATTTTGATTTCAGGCTTATCAGATTAAAACTCGTTCGTTCTATTGATTGTATCTTATCTGCAAGTTGGTTGCAGCATTTATCGCAGATCTGATAAAGTCCATATATCAGTGTCGATGTTAGCTGATCAAAATCTACCTATATTGTATTCGTATACCCAGCAACAGTATCAAGTAAGCCTGAGTTTTGAACAAACTTGAATTCTAAGTAAATGCATTATAAAGTTGACTAGCATGGTTTCGATGTCCCCTGGAACTATTTCGAAACTGGCTAAAATCAGCAAATGAAACACTTCACTGACTCTGAATTCAAAGTGTTGATGGAGGTGCAAGGTGAAAACTGCTACAAAGATTTCAAAATAGTCCGAACCTACTGAAGAACCAATCTGACATACTCCGCTCGTTAGTAATAAACACGCTGTTCAGCTGTATTGAAAGAAAAGCACCAGACGGTTGTCAGTTCAGTTCTGTTTGACTATTCAGTGGTGCACACGCCACAATCCCATCAAACGGATTAACTTAACTTTTCAGAGAATTGTTGCACTATTGAAGGGGAAGGGATATTTGTATTTTCACTTCATTTGTCTATATATTTATCTGCATATTTACATTTATTAATTATTATTTTCATTATTATTTATTTTTACATATATATTTATTATGTTTCTGTCAAGTAGGCAAGTACATAGGAAAATATAAAAACAGGGTCATATTTTACCGTTTTTGAAACAACATTTAATTTTGCGTTTGTTTGAGCCTGTTGATGTTTGTCGAAAACGGAATGACATTTCTGGAAGCATCGTCAATCTTCAACTCATTTCAAACCTAAACAAAACATATATCCATGCATGCGCTCGTAAGCCATGTCTAACATGCAACAGCAACAGGTCTATCAATCAGGACCGTTTGATCAGCTGTTCAAATTGTTGTTTTGAACAAGATTAACTGAAAATGGCTCATCGTAATGTATGCTGTATTTGTGAAACTAACATTTGTAGCCCTGAATGGACTCTGGAGCGAATTAACGACAGACCCAAACACACTTCCCAAAACTACAGCTTAAGACTGCAAGGTGGTTGTTACTGATGCACTGGGCTCGTCATTTGAACATTCGCCTCTTAGCTATTTCTTCACAATTTGCCAACAGTTTACTGGTTTGTACAAAAATCGGTCAAGAGAGTAAGGTAAATTGAACGATGGGTTAGGAATCTTAGAGGGAAATATAAACTTTCGCCTATGTGCTCTTTTCTGCGTTCCGTGCTGACATGGCATTATTTTAGGCTACTTTTTAAGGTTCGGCTTCATATGTGCGTAGGCTTTGGTTAACATATCAAACTTTCGTATAAAGTCAGCCGCTACTAAAATTAACATAGTTTCGTAACGAAATCCAGTGAAGGTTTTTTGACCTTCTGTGAGCATCCAGCTTTAAGCACAAAACCCAATTGATTGCGCAATCACTTTCTTGAGAACGTTACACAAACCAGTTAGTATCGACTCTGCAATTCTCTTGTACATGTCGCATCCAGTTCTTTGAGACTGCCACGCGTCACATCTCCAGTTACACATATCACAGGCGCTTGTTACTGATTCGACGTAACATTCACAAAGCGTTCTTCAAAACATCAAATTTGGCGTCGTTTATTCATTTTAAGAGATGGAATTGTCAGTTCATTACTCCCCTATCATTCTCAAACAGACACATCGTAAACAAGTTTCCGAAATCATTACCGATCACCGAAATAGTTTTTCTTCTAGTCAGCTGTAAGGCCTTCACCAAATTTCCATTCACATAATGCTGATACCGTATGCATTAATAAGATCAATACATTTGCTGGTACAACACCAGTTTGAACCTTGGCCATTCTTCTGTAGACGTTTGTGGTCTCGTGTAACCGGCCTCGAGGTGAATACGGCTGAGTTCCCACATGCAAACGTTCAGCCAAATTCGCTCGTCACCAATGCTCAGGTTATACTACTGACTAGCTCTGACAAGAATGGTACACATTCTTCAAATGGGACTGACTGAAACCCTATCACAGTGCACAAACTTCAATCAGTTGTAATTGTATTTCCAATCTTATCGACCAGATTCTTCGCCGCTGATAAAAATCATTTCATCGCAGTCTCATTTACAAGAGTGGCGTGAACGCTTCTGATGTATACCCAAGGAGAGCGAGTACTGCAAGACTGCTAACTGTTTTCAGACTGCTCTCTGCGTAGTCTTTATAAAGTCGGATGTGCTTCCGTTCCTTTCGTCTAGACCATTTTTTGGTAGCCCAGTGTAAGTTTGCGGCGTAACAGTTACTGAGTGAGTTTATGTTGCTAGGATTGAAAAATCCAGTTTAGACAATTTCGTGATGGAATCCGGCTCTCAAAATGCCTACTAGTCTGTTTTGTCTATTACGTGCATCCTGAATCAGATGATCGGAAAACATATTAACGTAAGCCAGGACAAGCTAAACGTGATTTGCACACTGACTTCTAGAATGTTTTTGGTTTGGCGAACACTTAATAGTAACTAACAGGTAGTACATGCGAAATGTCACTCTCAAACTGAAAAATGGCGCTCGGCAGATCACCAGTGATTGACGATCAGGCACACTTTGTTACGGTGAGTATATGATTATAATCATCTTCATAGACAGCTACACCTCAGTAGGTTACATTGTTGCCTAACCTCCACATCTTCGTGAATAAAAAAGCAAGTCCTGTACGGAAAGCGATAATAAAAGAGAGGGGAGGAGAAGAGACCCAACCACAAAATATAGCCTCGTCCATATCCAGTCATTAAACATCCAGGTAACTACAGCTTGCAAACAAACAAGCAACCTGTAAGCAAAAGTAAGGCGCCATCAACAAAACAGATTCTTCATGATCTCCAACGTCCTGCATCACTAAGTGCATTTATTTCACAGAAAACTCGGCCAAAAATCTACAACACTCACGTCACTGTGCAGATTAACCGTCATCTCAGTGTCATCAGCTACAGGCTGTATGAGTCGCGAGGTCCTAAGCTCAGAGGATCAACCCAACCTACGATAGCTAACACCTGATGAAGACTTCATTCTTCTACACCAGGTCATCAGTTGTTCATCTCACACCTTAGGCCAGTCGAACGCCCTGTCTGCAAAGAATGCTCTGTGTGGCAGTAAACTATTTAGCGTCCTTACTTCATGACCAAGCCTTCTAAGTTTTTATAAGAGTAAGGACTTAACAAAAGAACTCGTTCGACAGTCAATATCAGAGACCCACATTCCAACCTCTCCGTTGCTTACTCTTTAGTGCCACTCGACACAAGCGGTCGGATGCAGACACCGGTGCTCAGACAACTGGAGACGGTTCACGTCATCAAACTCAAGTGGTCGTGTTTCAGTGCGATAAATTAAGACAGCTCTTACTGTAACCTTATATAGGCAACAACTAAGCCCAAGGAAAATGCTTTTCTGTCGTCAGATGTCCTAGGTTAGCGAATACCGCCGGAGCCTTGGAGATATGCGCTCCCGTTCTATTTCCTACATCTCAGCGGTCGTGAGGCGGCTTCTGAAACATGCAAATCTGTCAACGCTACTCCTGCTGCTGGAATTGTTAAGCGGTTAAATAAGACATCAAAAGTATATAGAGGTACGTCAAGAAGTTTTTCTAAAGGCGAAGTGCCGCAGGATATAAACAGTGAATGACAGATGGTGCGATTCAACGTCATAAAAT
>QNGE01004161.1:0-32691 GCA_008508345.1 Paragonimus westermani
ATGATGATGATGATGATGATGATGATGATGATGATGTAGGTTACCCCACATCACTGTTCAGGTGAGCAGTGGTCGAAGCTACGGTACCGTGTGGTCACTCTCATTGGCATCGTGAGCGGACGATGGTCGCTGTCACCTGAATCTCCTAACAGGTGCTTTGCAGTGCGGCCACTCCGTTTACTTCGTTCGGCAGTTTTCCCGTAGAAGAACTGAGTAAGGTTACGTCGTCCGCCTGCTGAACCTCATTCAGCGCTTTGCCTGAGAGCATCTTCATTCTGAAATTCTCGGAACATCCGAGTGCTACTTCTAAAATGTCGTCCATTACAAAGTTAAAAAATAACGCAGAGATCGGACACTCCTGTCGAACGCCGCTCAAAGTGGAGAACGTGCGAGATAGCTGCTCATAATTACATGCTGTACAGTGAAATTGGGTGTATAACGATTTTAACACGTTGGTGTGATTCATTGAGCCTCATCTGCGATGGAGTCATCCCTAGAAAGCCTGTCAGGCAACCAAATCAAAAGCAGCCCCTATGTCCACGATGGTTGACTGGAGAAGTGAGTGCTGATACTCCATTGTCCATCGTAAAGTCAAGGTATGGTCGATACGCCCACGATCAGACCAGAAATATGCCTGTCCCCTTAACTGGTTTTCTGTCTGGCTGACCGCCGCAGGGTAATACTTGGCAACATCTTGGATGTGGTAGAGACAAGGCTGTGGTTGTTGACCTGTGTCCAGATACTCTAGAAATAGAAATGTGTGGGCGCCAATCACCAGGTACCTTTCTAGCATCCCCTACAAAACGCAATATGGTTGGTTCACACTGCAACGTCTCATCTTTGACAAGAGCCGATGAATGATGGTCAGCACCTGGGACTGTTACTTTGCGACAAGTTAAGCTCCGAATCCACTTCGGTTTTCCACGAGGGTGTCATGTAATCGACAAGCGAGTGACCTACCGAGATTGATTGAGGAAAATTTGTTGTGTAGTATGGGGGCTGAAAACAGGACGGACCCGCATGAAACTGCCAGCTGATGAGGTATTGACAGTCTTTTACACTCTCCCGAGCCACTTTGATTTGTTTGGGAAAAGTCTCACGGAGAATGCTTTTGAAATTTGATACGAGGATGGATGATAATGGCATCCAGGGTAGATGCCATGATGAACGGCCACGTTACTCACTCAGCCATGCGGAATTAACGATGGCCGTAAAGATGGCTGGACTTAGCACATCTGTTCCCATCTTCACCGTGATTTGGCCATGCTTCGGAATTGCCACTGTGGTGAACTGGCAACAGTATTGGGCGGGAAGATTTAGCCGCGCAACACGTTAGTTGAAACGGGACAACAATACTAAACATATTACCTGTAAACCTATTTAACATCTCTAATGAGTAGTAGGGTATTTTGTTTTGTTTTTCAGTGGAAGTTGAACATCACTCACACACAATTGGTCACAGCTGTCGCGTTTCCACAGACTAACGCTTACCCTGTCAAAAACGTGCGCCTCCGTTTACTCGAATTATATAGTGAATACTTGTCGGAGCTGTGCCTCTTATTCGCACAAATAGGTTAAATGCGTTGTTTTCCTTGTTGCTGTTTGGAAAGGGGCATTGAGTTAAATGAGTTATCCGCCTCATTCCCCGTAAATGAATCAGTTATCCGTTTGTGGATGTACAAACGGATGTCTAGTGATGTTGCTCAATGGAAGCAGTTGCGATTGACTTGACAACTGCTTACACCAACCCTTAACCGTGTACAGATTGTTGGGCCATATACTAAGGCTGCCAGCTACTTGTGCGCTACACCGGGCATTTTTTGCCGATGCCGTAGCCAACCAGCTTTAGGTACGATTTGGAGATGATCACCTGATGCAGACGAATGAAGTCATTTTAAGGTTGTCCACCGCATATCGGGTTTATCTCGCGGGCGAGAACCTTCACGATTCACGAAGTCGGAGGCTAGAGGTTAACCTTGCTCGATGTTGCTAATGGTGTTTTGGCCGGGTTGTCTGCAAAGTGAGTGAGCTGAATGACGCTGGCCGATGAACGACGTGGAAAAATCTCTTGTTGCTGACACCCTATCTTCACTTTAGACCCACTTGTTTGTTTATAAAGTGTGGGTAATCGGATGTTGAATGTTTGCATGTAAACAGTAGTTTTGGATGGTAAGGTCCTCACTTTTTCTTAACCAGAGCCTGTTCTCTACCTGTATGTACGGTGAAGTATCAGCGCTAACCACTAATGTGTGGTGCAGATGGTGGAGTGACTTTTATTCATCTAAATCATTCTTGAGGCAAATGTGAGTTTAATCCAGTTTGCATTCTATACCTTTTACAGTTTAAAATGTCTCGGTATCGCTTTCGCCTGTCTCGATGTCAATTTAAGATGTCTCAAAGGGTTCTGTGGGCTCCACGGTTGAATGGGGTTTTACGGCCGTTGCCCAAACGACCACATAAGTCGGACTAGTACTGTCTTGAGCGCTAGGGTGGTAGCCATCCGAATAAGTCTAACGGTTGCCGCGACAGCTAAAGCAGGGCTGAAACACCCAGAGTAATCGATTGATGACGGACTCTAAGCCTGAACAGGTAGTGTCCTATCTAGTTGGCAGACCGTTGCGAGTCCACTCTGGCTTCGGGTATGACCGAGTGCAGACTAACAGCAATCAACCGCACTCTAGTACTTTAGCTGGTCAAGTGGACACGGAGAACTGATTATCAACATGTGTCAACCGACAGCTTATAGCGTACTAGCCAACCAATTCACAGTGGAAACCAACTTTTGGATACACACCATCTATCCATTTCGTTTCACCAGTATTTTCCAAGCGATATCTGTTGAACGAACTAACCACCAGTTCCAATTAATTTGAGTGTCCCCTGTATTGCCCAGTCTGTGCTGTAAAAATTCTCGTGTATCCCGCTATACGTCTCACATTTACATGTTGTCTCCGTATCAACTGACTAAATTTCATCCCACAGGCGTAATTAACGTGATCTTTCTCTTTTATAAACCTGTAAACGGAAGCATGCACTATGGTCAACCCATCATGTTGTGCACTCATTCAGTCAGCTTGGATAGCGAGAGTCGTTCCAAGTACTTAGTTCCCTCTGACGAATTCATCAGAACAGACAGGATATAGACACGCATACATTCACGCTAAGTCGTATGTGATCAGCACCATAGCATTTTGATGAGTTGCTTCGACCACTATTGTGTACACAACGCTAGCTGGGAAGCTCTAATCGACATGGCTTCGCTAAAGAACAATAGCCTCCGGTTCTATTTGCGTAACAAGATTCCACGTTGGTGTACGCCTCTTTCTGGCGCTAAATAGCACCCTTTACTGCCTAAAACGTTTAGGAAAGAAGGCGGTGGATCGTCCAGTTTTATTAAGCGTCGCAACAGTAGCGACATCCCATGCGTCTATTTCAACAACTAGAAGAAGTTTCCGGCCGATGGTAACCAAATCAGCGTTAATCGGTCAGAGTTTCGTCACTGGAGTTTGTATCTTTGAGCCTCATGCGTGGGTACAATCGACTGGTGTTGGTTCTGACAGTGATCCACGAAATTCCAGAGCTACCAATTTTTGCTGTAGATACCCAGATGTATTTCATCTGAAAAGTGGGATACCTTTTGCGAATATTGCGTGAACAATCCCACTGCCCCTGATTGTGATTAATGTTCCAAACCCTTTATGATCGGGTTTTGTTATATTCTTTGACTTTCGCAATTTAGCACTATGACTAGTAGTCGCAAAGGTGAACTTTGGTCAATTTAGTTTCAACTTATGTTTTTTTATGAAGCTGATTACTAGATTTTCATGTTCCCGCGTTCCCCACGCGGCCAGCCTACATGGAATTATGGCTTTCCTTAGAGATTATTGTCAAACAGCCGTTGGAAGCGTGCAACACCATTGGTGACACCAGTTGACAGATTATTGCACGTTTCCTTAGCTGTGTACTTTTTTGCTCAATTGTTGTGACTTAAAGCACAGTCCAAACCGAGAGTTCAGAAATGTTTGGAACGATCAACTTTAGCTACTCATTCTCCACTTGTGAGCATAGGGTAAGCATCCGGATACTTGAGGCAGTTAACATTTTGTCTGTTGTCAACAACTAGCCTCTGCTGACGTTCATTTGACGTTGCCACTATTTGCAGTCTTCAAAGAACCTTCGAAGGCTCACTATTCCCCTCTAAAAAGTTCCTTGATTTCCATCCCGATGAATTTTCCATCTTTGACGCTACACTCCCCAGATTCTTCACTGGTGGAACTACCATTTGGATTGAGCTTATCAAAGAGTTATTAGTGTAGGTTCGGTGGCAATACGTTCACGTTGGAGTGTGGTGCATCAATAAACCTTCAAAAAATAGTGTCCCAATAAATTATCCGCACATTGAGCTGAGAGAACAAGTATTTGTCCCTTGTTTGCGTTGAGCGTGTACTGCGCAAAATTTTAACCATTTGATAGTCCATAGTGTCAAGAAACTGGCATTCGCATTTCGACTTAAACTTATTTTTGGGCAAAAGGTCATCTCGTTTCATTATCGTGTATCGTATAGGAGTCTCGGTCAATTCAGCGAATCTTCACTATTCCGCACCCATTTCACCATGCGTTTGACTTTTCATTTAACTGATTGTTTATACTTTTCGCACCTTCCAGGTCACTTAAAAATGAAACTGTGTAATAATGGAGTGTGAAATGACTGCAAATCGAAGTCTGAGCGTATCAGAAAATGCCCAAGGTAACTGTTCTGGTTTGCATGCTATCTTTGACTCGTAGGTTGATGAACCTGGCCTTCAAACAAATGCATCAGTTGAGTGCTTGAACGCTGGTTTCTCATTTAGGAGTAAGGCTCCGGGATGCAGCGTTTTACAGATGCCACCTACACAAAATTCTGACGCACCCATTGCTGTACCTACTAATCAGTGTGATTGGATAGCACCCCCAAACACGACTGTTGGAGAACTAACAACTTCAATGACTGGTTTAACGTTTGAAGAAACAAGGATGTTGTGGAGTAATGGTGGCTTACTACCGAGCGTCTCTATTCAAGAAACCCCAGCTATGAAAACTTTATCGCTTAACCCGTCACCGTGGGAGCTACCTTCAAACCATGCTACTTCTAGCTCGATACCTATGAATCAAAACCGAAGGGATAAAATGGGACCAGCACATTTCACTGAATCCGGCGTTACCGAAGGCGTTCTGATGTCACCTGGCTCAAAAGATATGGCAGCCTTAGGAATGCAAATGGTGGATCAAGTGCTCAGTAATTCCCCTGGAAATGGTGGTAAGTTTTTTTTCATTAGATTAATTTTCCTAATATTGTATTCGAATGATACTCTTGTCATATTTGTTTTATCAGCATTGCTTCTACGGGATTTTTCGGAGCATTTCCCTGGTTCCTACTCGGTACCGACAACCTCAGCAATGCCGAACACGATGACAACAAACCAGATCTATTCTTATGACACTGAGGTTCGGTCCGGCGATCAGGAAGTATCAAACAGCAGTCAATTAGTGTCGGGGGCTGCACCACCTAATTTCAATCCTCCGCAATATTATGTGCGGCATTCGGGTCCGCTTCGTTCAACCATGCCTGTTTCGTATCCCGTTATGCCCAACCGGTCATCTGAGTTTGTGCAATATACCAACTTGAATGGTCCTGAGCCAACAGGATGTGAATACCCGGATAATTCGGCTCAGCCGGAAAATCTGCTGACCCGGCTTATTGGCGTACACTCTGGAACCGTAACTCCAGTTTCCACTCCTACTATCGGATCGTCTGCGTTTCCCACAGTACTGTCTGTGCCTCAAGCTTCGAGGGAACTCGTGAAATTGGGTCAGCTGGAATCCAGCCAACTACCAATATTTAACCAAGTTGATCAAGGACATCGATTACATCCCCAGCGAGGAACTGGTATGTTTGCTATGACGCAGTGCAACCAGTTTCCGACAAATGACACCGCAGATATGACTGTTTATCAAGAGCATGACGGCGCTGCACTACTTCCTCCCGGACATTACGCCATGACTGGTTCAGATACTTTTAATTCGTGTACTCGTGGTATCCCACCTGTTGTGAACTCGGCAGATGCCAATGGTTGCAGTGGCTATACTTCTGCTCCTCTGGAATATTTTCTGAAGGGTCCTTATTCTAACTCCGAAGTCAATCGCTTATCTGAGCAAGCAATTGTTGAACAGCTGGGCGGTGGATTTCCCTCAAATTCCCAATTCGGTAAGCTCATTCACTCTTTTGTTTTCGAGACCCTTTATGGTTTCTGCTGTCGGATTTATTCTCAGTTGCAGTCCGAAGCTGCTAGTTTAGTCTCCTTCGGAGAGCCTGTGTTCACTGTGCAGTAATTCGTGTTCGTTAACTTGCTAGCTTGGTCGTCACTAGATAATCCCTGCGTGCATGGCGTCGGAAAGTCACTCTCTTCAGGGTCTTCGTATCACATCTAGTCTTTGTGGTTTCATGAAACATCTGAGACCATGTGCCGGCTGACAAGAGCACTTGAACATAGTGTAGCGAGAAGGCGTCCAACAAAGCACAATCTTTATTGTCNAGGTTTTCGAACATACCTCCCCCACGTTGAGGTATTCGGCCGAGCGTTCGAAAACTCGCACCTCCGACCTGACAATCCACCACAATAGCACATGGCACACTGTACACTCAGAAACGGCAACAGTTAACCTCAGTCAGCCAGCTCTGATCGTCAGACAATGTGCTTTCGTTCTCAGTTCACAGTCTTTTTCAGTTCGACTGCTTACTCTTTCGTTTCAGTTATTTTGGTGACGCGCATGTGTTCATCTCAAGGCTCCACTTGACTGCTCTACCACACCTTATTCCGATCATCTTGCGCGGTTGGAAAAAACTGAGCAGCCCATTTTGTTTAAATCCATTTTAAAAGGGCGGCTTTCATTGTCAATGAACCGAAATCGTTCATCATAATAGTGAGAGTTTGTCCAACACATGTTTCTGGTGCATTGGTTAGAGCCACGAAGCTGCCTGTGCCAAATCCATAGGCTTATCCTTACTGATGTGGTTATCCGTCATCTAAGCGCAACGTGTTGATCAAATACACTCTGAAGAGTCCCTGGGGCGCGGCGAACACATCCCTCAAGTGGCTTTCTCATACCGGGATTCGAGCTCTGCCTTAGTCGATCGATAAGTTCGGACTGGTTTAAAAGCCATATCACCTCCATACGGACGCAGCCTGAAAAATGGGGTATTTCTAGTTTTAGTGCATCATAAAGTTTAACACTTAACAGGTTCGAAGCCACAGCATCTTGCTAATTGGGTAATTGTATCTGGGTACACGGCAGGTCGTCAAACGATCTCAGCAATGAAAGCGTGTAGCAGATTGTTTCTTGACAGGTTCCCCTCCATCTGTGTTAACTCCATTTGTTGTGTCAGTGAGCGCTAACACTTCGAACGAATGTTCCGATCAGCTGTTCTAAATTCCTGTGTACAACCCACGAATGTCAGCACAGCGAGATAAGACAGCAACCTAGACATAGATAGCAGTGTATGTATTCATTCGAACCTTCGAGCTGGGAAGGTCAGGGACAATGTGGCCATTCTTATGTAACGTTGTGATCCTCAATGCCACATGAAGGCGGGCACGGTTGCCCATATGAACATGAAGTCCGCATCTCATGAATGGCATAAGATACGTCAAATGTGACTTCAGATTCCTGTTCTTAGCGTCAATTTTACCCTGCCCCTAACATTTTCCAGGTGGGTTGAAGTTGCTGTCTTCATTGAATCAACTGAACGTAGTTTAAATCGTTAATTGAAGTTCGAGAATTTTGGTTGTTTCTTTTCGGAGTTGGGCGCCCCCTGCACTTGATGGCAGCCTTTGCGCCCAAGTCTACTGGCCCGCTTCTAGAGGTATCACTTAAGTCGAGTTTCGGTGTTAGAGCTTATCCCTAGAGCATATCCTCGTTCGGATAATAATTTGCATTCCGGTTCTGTTTTTTGTCAAGCGTGTGTTGATCGCAACGCCAGTAACCTCACAGTAGACAGCGCTTCGTTTGAATGGAATTATCCCGGTGTGCTTGTTTTGATTTTGGCATTATGGTTGACACACTAGCCGCAGAAACACTAAACTATAACACAAATTCCGGTTCGGGCGAAGTGGGCTAGCCGAAAAGATTATCTGAATACGAAGGCTGAATTCCAGTGGTGATGGTGTTCGATTCTAAGTTTGAAAACTCAAAATCCTTAACCATGTATCAATGAACAAGCTTCCGTCGGCGATTGATACGGCTTCTGGAACAAGCTATACTGCCACATGGAGATTACCGCTAAAAGTCACATCCACGGTTGTCGACTGTCAATCTTTCACTACCCGTAACTCCGCAGCAACTAGTGTAGAAGTGGGCCCTTGATCACACTTGATTGTCTGACCGGTAAAGGACGAAGGTAGGGGGCGTAACAATCATCTGTAGGTTTTTAGGGATCGTCGAGTTGGATCGTTCAATTAATCAACCAAATACAGGTGCCAGAGTTAAAAATCGACCAGTTTGGTACTCTTAAAATACCTACAGTGTAGGTTCCAATTTATTCGGCAACTAGGCTGGGTTTTCCGAGAATTGGGATTCCCGCAACATGGTAGTGAGGCATGCTTTAGGTGGAACAACTATGTTGAACTGTTGTCTTGTTTCTTAACCAATAACGGAGGACTGCAATCTGTTAGGGTTCTAACGGTTACTACGTATCAAAGTGATTTCATTGCGGCTATTTTTATGTTGCGGTCTACGTGGGAATACCAGAAATGGTCCGGTTTTGAATAACCTTCAATCAGCATAAATTGTGGTGAATTTGGTTATTTGGCGATGAAAATGAACATTCTAAGATATACAGTCAAATTATATGTAAAACATTAAATGGCCTTGAATGTGGGCTTTATGGACTCAGAGAAGTCCAGTAATAAATTTGTTCATGGTCAGTCACTGCCTTGCGGCCTACAGCCTCCCGTTTTGGTCGATTTAATAATGTTCATCCGTTACGCGACCTTATATGTTTCATGATACGGAGCGCTATATTTAGAAACCACTAGACAGACTTTGTCTGTCTGTGCGTACGTTACGTTCTTTTCTTTTTTAGTCATGGATCGGTCCTATATATGCTGCTCTTTAGTTGTTTAACTGAGCGATAATGGAAAACATCAAGTAAACCGACGAGAATTTTTTAAGGGGGAAGTCACAGTTTGACGCCATTAAAGTAAACAATGATTGCCACCGACTAATTCTGTCACACGTTTCTAAATGATGTTATTTTTGATCACACGATTGCCGGTTTGGTAGGTGTTACCAATGGGACGAGTCCCATAATTACGTGGCTGCCTTGTGATTTTTCCAAATGAACGTTTCATGGTGTCGTAACCATGAGATATCCGAAAAATACTGCGCAACTGTGCCCATCATTTTCCACTGTTTATTGTCTTCCCAGCTATTTCAGTTGTGCAATATTAGTTACTTTATACTGTCCCCCACAAGGCACATGCGTTTCCGGTTGCGGCTCTCGGTTTCTGGCCTTCCTGGCTCTGGAAATTATTCTTAGTTTCAGTACATTCTGGCTTTTTGCCATGTCACTCATTGGCGTCCCAATGCTCCAGCTTACGGATTTTTTTTCATATCGTCACGAAATTACAAACTTCACTGTCACAGAAACATTAATGAAAACGTTTAATTACATATTGCCTGTTTTTGTGTGAATCGTGTGCGCACCGTTTATTAACTTCTACGGCAACCGATTGTTGTATCTTCCGATTTTTAGGTTCGGGACTTCAAGGTGTTTCCTGCGCACCTGCACCCAGTGGCTACGTGTCACACATGTTTGGTCAGCCTCAGCCCGAGTCACTATGCGTTTCCGGCACACCACCACTCAGTAACTCCATTCTAGGTCCGCAGTATCTTCCCGGTCCGATGGCGACGCAGCCACAGAATAACCATAACTATCCAAACCTTCCATCTAGTGGCTTATATCAGTCCTTGGTTCAAACCAGAGATGCACCCGCCTCGTTTCAACCACAACCATTATCGACCGATCAACCCCAGTCGCAGGCGCCTCAACAACCTCCGTCCGCGGCCTTCATCGCCCATACGTTCCAATTTCTAGCAGCAGCCGCAGCTGGGAGAAGTATGGGTACAGATATGCGTCTGCCTTTGACCGTTCCGCCTGCCACTGATGGGAATACACACCTGCAACAGAACGTGGAGAACGTGGCGCCATCAGGCTTGCTGGATGCCCAGATGCAGTATTCGCACCCCATCATGTCTGAACACTATCAGGTACTTGGGTTATGTTTCCCTTTGCCTCCGCCATCTTTTGTTGTGTTGGCAACAAATACCGCAACTGACTGTAACAAGAGCGGCGCTCTTACTCTGACGTGTGCCATAGTTCTCGTCCAGGACGAAGATGGCACATCGTAATGGGTAATAAACAGTGCCATTCGGTGCAGTATGTAACGCTTAATAGGATAGGGCAACACCACACTTAAATGCAAGTTAATACGCCCGTTTTTCATTGCGTTTGCATGCCTACTGCAGCGGTCTATGTTCGAATGGTACGTGAAATTTATTCCGAGTTTAGTAAGTTTGCAATGGAATTTGACAATATGATTGTGAACGATTTTAGGTATGCGAGATCTAGCGTCGTCCAGCGATAAAGTTTGTACCCCGACTCTAAAAGTTCACATGATTTTACTTTGATGAGCATGAAATGCGTTATAAGTGAATGTGTGTGAACATGTTTGGACAACCATTTGAATCACGGCGGCATTGGATAATGATCACACCCTTGTCATGTTACGAGGAAACTGAGTTATTGATGCCGTTTCGCGTATCTACTGAAGTTCGGAAGGTGCATCGAGAACATCCGCTGTAAGGTGTCTTGATCGCAATCCAGTGACCGAAACCACACTCGCCAGGACTGTTACTTGATACAAAGAAATGGAATCTGCCATTTGTAGAACTCCTGTAGGGAGACATGCAAAAACGGATGAGGAGTCTGCCGACATTGTGATAAGAGCAGCCAGAGACGTCTCAGTAGAATTTATATACCCGAGACGTATGAAGGAGCAAGTTGCGGCAGTTATGAGTAAATTTCAGGAACATTTTGTTCATGTACCAGTTCCATTAAAGTTTCGGTGATGATATCCACGAGCCAGTTCGTATTGAACATGACAGATAGTTCACCAAACCGTTTGAGTATTGCCTAATAATCGAAGGTCCGTCATACCCGAAAAGCTTCCGAGGTTCCCCATGTCGGTTTGCTTACTGGTTCGAACTGCATTGTTGCAATTTGTTTGACGTCGTAGTGGTAAAAGTCAGTTGTATTGTTGTGTTCATATATTGTTGCGTACCGCACTGGGATTATAAAACGTTCCACTTCCAATTTTCTTCCACTGTTACCGTTGGTTGTGCTTCACACATTTATGGTCGATAAGTTAGGCTGATAACGGAGCATTTCAAACGAACGCCAAAATTCTTGTTGAAGGCTACCTGACGTGGCTGACGTACACTTCATTAAAACTTGCCCGAAATATCATGTTATTTCTAATGTGTGCTCGCCACACTTCAGCCTCAAAACGAAAGGTTTGCTTTGATGCCGGTTGGTTGGTAAATATTACCCGTTTCTGTCTTCGTTTTTGTTAACTTGCGCTCCTGTCCGATTGTTCGTCAGCCTTCTAGATCTTTGTTAAACAATGTTTTGGGTTGTTTCTCTGCAGGCCTATACAAGTTCCTCTTGCCAGCCTCCTGGCATGCATGCAACAGAAAGCCCCCTAATGCAGGTACCGGGCGCTTCTCAGTTGGGTAGTCTGGATACGCGGCAGTGCGTCGGTCTATCTGGCCCTGGACCTCCTCCAATCTCGTCACCTGTTGTATATCAATCTATTCAGCATCCGGGAGTCTGTCCTCTACCAGACATTGGAGCGAACCCCGATTTCCAGTCAATGAGTTTGGGTTACCTTGGTCCCCAGGCCGCAAGCCCATCAACAAATAGAATCTTTTCCGCCCCTGCCACCCTTCCGCCTCAGCCAGCGGTGACTCCCGTAGCTTCACATCGATTACCTTATATACCTCTGACTGCTGAGACGCAGTCACCTTCACATCCTCGACATCCTAGTTCATTCATTGGCCCGAGAGGTAGCTTGGTAACTAGTAGTTTTCGGAGCCCTGTGTCCTCAAATTTATATCCCCGTCGTGGTGCCGGATCTACCTGTGCAACTTCACCACCTCTGCCAAATCCCCGCTTTCCACCCCGACCACCATCAACGTTTCCGCAACAACTTGGTTTACCTTTCATGCCGCCACCCTTATCACCTTATCACACACGACATCCAATACACCAACCGCCCCCGGTCCTTCCACCCCCTGGGTTTCTACCTCCACGTCCTCCGGAAGGGACGAATCCTTCACTAACTCCTTTTTATAATTCCCCCACTCGACACGGTTACACTGATGTGGCCAGATTTCCAAAAGAGCACCCTCCTATGGCGCCAGCCCAGGTTACATCAGCTATAACAGCGGTCGCCTTAGCGATCGCCGCTGCCCAACAGCATAATGGGATGACTCCGGGGTTCGGTATTCGACAGCCTTCTACGACACATAATGCCCCGTTTCAGCAATCAACCGATTACAGCATACCCGTCGGCTCTGTAACCAATCAAGGTTTTCATACAAATTCAAACCCGTCTTACCAACAACCTAATCATCTTTCCCATCTTTCTGGACTGGTTCATTCGGGCTCCTCATCCGTTGTACCTGCTGAGCGTAGTTTTCTACTGGAAGAATTTCGGTAAACACTTTAGTTGCTCCGTTTATGTTGTCTTTTTAACCTTGTAAACCGTGGTTAGAAAGGAAATCAATGCAACTCTTTAACAGCTAGTAAAACAGAAACATCTTAAAGTGCGAATAAAGTCGCCGATTACTTAAAAGCGATATTTCTTCTCAGACGTCAGTAAGAGTATTTTTAAACGCTACTAACCTACGTTGAGATTATACACTGGCGAGATCACCAATGTTGATCATTTACGCAAATTACCACTTCAGGTTTGAGTTAAACTAACTGCTGCATGTAAATTCTTTTTTTCATAACACGAAAGGGTTCAGCAAGGTAACCGCACTAGATACTGTACGGAGCATTTCGCGTGACTGGTCGTTTAACGAGGTCTGGAGGGATATCTCTTAGAAGCTGTGTCGTAGCCTGAAGTAAGTAAGTAAGAAGGAAGCCGCTTTTGCCCTGGGAAATACCAAAAGGCTTCAAGCTTATCGTTGCTACTGGTTCAGGCCATCCGTCTGTCAGTGAAGCTGTCAGCCATGCCAATGACACGCTCATCCATAATAAGTGCAAAAGTTTAAAGTGCTGGTCAGTCATTTTAGCTGGTCCTCTGCTTGTACTATGTTACCACTGTCAATCGCAATACGATACTGTGGTCTGTAAATTTTGTATCACTCCACTACTGTAGTCCCCAATTGTGTTTCGACTTCCCAACGCAATAGACAACCTTATGCTGACACTTTTCAAAGGGGTGAGGTGACGTTAGTCGAAGTTTTGACTGAGTTGTGTTGACTTCTGGAGACAATGAAAAACCTCCTGTGCCAGAATCACTTGGTAATAGTTTCCATATATAAGAAAGCAGTCTAGGGCTCTTGTGGAAACCATAAAGTAATCAGTCTGACCCCAGTCACTACTAAGGTTTTCGCTTCCACAACACCGTCGACTCACTTCAGATCGGGAAGCAGACATGAAGGCAGAACAGAAAGAGCATCGCTCTGGACGCATATTGGTCAAAATTTCACTCTCCGCTATATTCTGGAGCAGAGTCGGGCGCACCACCGACCAGCGTTTTTATCGACTGTGACGGTGTGTTCAGTCCAGTCGATCGTACTACACTTTCAGATTCGCTTTAACACAGACGCATACCGAACGGTTATGTAAACGTACTGTCGGCGATTTCTCCCAGTATTTCAGCTCTGGTTACCACCCAAGATAGACCACCTGACAGTTTCAGCATTATGTTACCATTTTTGTTTAACTTTTTCCTGGGCATACGAACAGAACAGCTTGTGACACTCGCAGGTTGAGTTTTCATTTCGGTGTTGGCTATCGTTGTCGTCATCATTAACAGCAATACATCATTGGTTCACACCTATGCTTAACCGTTACACAAGCACAAAAAAACGCGAAAAAAATCAAACCCTGTATAGGAAGAGAAAAGAAAAAGAGGTCGAGAAGGAACCCAACCAAATATGGCAACTTCTATATTCAGACTTTCAAAGTGCCTACACCTTGCAAAGAAACAGCCAAGCTGTAGGTGGAAATAAGACATCATCAAAAAGACAGCTTCACTATGGTTTTAATTACCCCGCAACACCAGCTGCATTTACTTCACAAACAAATCAATGAAACAATGACAACACTCACCACCGAGCTCGATTAGCCGCCATTTCACTTAAGGTCCCCAGACGCCGACTCAGAGGCGCAAATATCCCAGCTAGGGAGACGAGCCCTACCATCAGTGGCCAACCCTGTTGTGGATAACTTCGTTTCCTTACGCCCGGTCATTATTTGTCCATAACACATTTTACGCCAGTCGGCAAGAAGTGCACGATGTGGCAAACGACTAGCTGGCACCCGCCAGAGATGCCCCAGATTGGCAAACACCGCCCTAGCCTTAGAGATACGCGATCCTATTTCGTTCCCTACACGTCCACCACCGCTACTGCTGCTTCTCAGGTACACAAACCAGTCAGCAACTTCCATGATTTCATTATCTAACAGTAGATCTACGTAATCACAGCAATCTTGTAGAAACACTGCACTTTGAGGCTGTGAGCTGCATTCCGAAGTATTTACCAGAACGCGAAGCAACGTTTAGTGTTGTTTGCGCTGCTTGTAAAGTGTCAAACAGCAACACCCTGTCGTCGGCATACTCGAAGTCAGCCAGTCTTCCACGAGGTAGGAGGTCCACGTCGGCATCTTGTGACGGTCGGAGACAATCCTTCGTTATATCATCCATCACATTGACGTATACCGTGCAAGCACTGCTGGACTCCATTATACGCCTCACGAAATATTTCGGAAGGAGCCTTGCAGCCTCACAGTGCAGTGATCCTTGAGGACTACTCTGACTACGCGGAGTTTGTGTTTGGTAATGAGATTTTGAAGGTTATTGACCGCTTCATCTTAGGACATGGCACCAGCAGGTCTATAGAAGCCAGTTTCTTGAAGGCTAAATTTTTATTCCTCACGTCACAAGATACCGACGTGGACCTCCCACCTCGTGGAAGACTGGCTGACTTCGAGTATGCCGACGACAGGGTGTTGCTGTTTGACACTTTACAAGCAGCGCAAACAACACTAAACGTTGCTTCGCGTTCTGGTAAATACTTCGGAATGCAGCTCACAGCCTCAAAGTGCAGTGTTTCTACAAGATTGCTGTGATTACGTAGATCTACTGTTAGATAATGAAATCATGGAAGTTGCTGACTGGTTTGTGTACCTGAGAAGCAGCAGTAGCGGTGGTGGACGTGTAGGGAACGAAATAGGATCGCGTATCTCTAAGGCTAGGGCGGTGTTTGCCAATCTGGGGCATCTCTGGCGGGTGCCAGCTAGTCGTTTGCCACATCGTGCACTTCTTGCCGACTGGCGTAAAATGTGTTATGGACAAATAATGACCGGGCGTAAGGAAACGAAGTTATCCACAACAGGGTTGGCCACTGATGGTAGGGCTCGTCTCCCTAGCTGGGATATTTGCGCCTCTGAGTCGGCGTCTGGGGACCTTAAGTGAAATGGCGGCTAATCGAGCTCGGTGGTGAGTGTTGTCATTGTTTCATTGATTTGTTTGTGAAGTAAATGCAGCTGGTGTTGCGGGGTAATTAAAACCATGGTGAAGCTGTCTTTTTGATGACGTCTTAGTCTCGCTTGTAACTTGTTTGTCTTTTTGCAAGGTGTAGATGCCTCGATGTTGACTGTTTGAGTGTGGACGTAATTATTCCCAGTAGTTGGGTTCTTTCTCTTTTTTCGTGGCTAGGGCTCTTTTCCATGGTTCTATGGCACTTAATCAATAATGGGAACCACTAATGTGTTGCTGTCTATCATGCTGATAATGTTGATCCAGTTGAATTTGTTGATTTCCAAAATTAAGTTCTTTTGATCAGGCTCTGACTGTTTCACATAATGTTTTTTATAGCTTAGAATGTCTGTAATTGTCACATAGACTTCGGTCTCGTCTCCTGAAATTGCGGATGCTGTATTTTTGATACCGATCACGACACATCTTTTCAGTTGCTCGAATCGCCTGATGTTGTGTCTGATGTCCACCTCTTTCCACCATTCTTGGAGAAGTTCTATAGAGATCTGGTTCAGGGGTCGTGTTGTTTTTCAGTTAGTGATGCTCCGGAATCATTTCTATCTTCCATCGGGGCCATATAGAACGTAGCTACGAACCATTGAGATCCCGTCATCTCTGTCTGGTTGTGACTCGATACATTACTGATCGACGGTTTGAGTCACAGTACCTTCTAGTTGGGTTATTGGCCATTGTGCATAGATGAAAGCTGGTGTTTCGCGCCAAATAGCCGATACGCATTTAATCTGGTATTTTGCATTACAGAATTTGTCTTGCAGCAGAAAACTTACAAATTGGGTTTATTTAACGTGAGACTGTAGTCACTATTCGGTGTGTTACCATTGAAGTTCACATCTCCACGCAAATGTATTGTTGATGGGGTGTTCAGCTGTTTGTTCTGTAGCTTACCCATCTTTCGATCGCTTTTAGCGAATGTATCAAGCGTCAGATAGACGGAACTGCTTGTTTTTCCCCAATGTACGGTAGTCTGGTTGAAGTAACTTGATATCACTTCATTTGTGTCACTTCTGGGTAGATGAAGGATTGTTGATTCTTTTTTGCTTTTGTGGATATGACCCCGAACGTTTGCATCCAAGCGTTGAGACACGTTGTACATTGAATCTGTTACTTAGGCGGCAAGCAACAGTTGTGTCGCACAGGATTCGACCATAATGAGTTGTTTTGCTGCACCTATCTTTTCAATGGAATTTTGCCGTGCAACGCTGTTTAATTGTCTCTTTTAAATCAGTCAACACGTTTTGTATTTGTTTTCGAATAATGTGCCGAACCTATCTACATTTAGAATATGTTGCAACTTTTGTTTCATCGCACAGGAATTCCCGAATAGCTTCGCTGACACTGCGAGATCTCAGAAATCACGTTGTGGAATTCGCACAGGACCAGTACGGTTCGCGGTTCATCCAACAAAAACTCGAGCAAGCGAGTGCTGTGGATAAAACCGCAGTATTCCGTGAGATCCTTCCACATGCGTACAATCTGATGGTCGACGTGTTTGGTAACTATGTCATTCAAAAGTTCTTCGAATTGGGCACCCCCGAGCAAAAGCAGGTAAGTATTATGAACTTTGCACACTGTTATCACTATTATTACTTTTACCGATTGAAGTGTTCCTTGTTATTCATCATGTTCCTACCTTTTCTGCTCAATCTCCATTTGTCTTCTCATCTTCAGATCCTTGGACAGCGTATACGAGGTCAAGTCCTGTCCCTATCTCTTCAAATGTATGGTTGCCGGGTGATACAGAAAGCCGTGGAGTCTGTACCTTTGGATATGCAAATCACCATCATCAAAGAGCTCGATGGATGTGTACTCAAGTGTGTTAAAGATCAGAACGGCAATCATGTGGTCCAAAAATGTGTAGAATCCGTCCCTCCGGAACATCTGCAATTTATTGTTGACTCTTTCAAGGATCATGTAAGTATCCTGTTTCCCACCGGTCTTGTTCTGTTCTGTTCGTTCAATCTTAGGGCTATATTTTCCTCACCACATTTAATACTAATGAAGTTGAACAGTTTAGGCGTCGTGTTTAACATGTTATTGATAAGCAGATTGGGAATAACACAACGTTACGAGCAAGTTGTAACACTCTACCAGTCTAAATAGGCTCGATTAGATCGCCACTGCAAACTTGTTTCTTGACCACCGTTCATCGTCTGCCTTTGTAATTACTACCTGTTGACGGATAAGCTACTGGATGGGTGTCTCCAACGTCTGTTCAACAAATGCGTATGAGATGATTCAGGGGTTCCGACCGTAGCATGCTGTGATAACCTCACTTTGATAAACAGATTGAGAATAACACAACGTTACGAGCAAGTTGCAATACTCTACGTTTCAACCACCTCGGGTGGCCTTCCTCAGGAATGTTGTAGTCGAGGAATGCCACCCGAAGTGGTTGAAACGTAGAGTATTGCAACTTGCTCGTAACGTTGTGTTATTCTCAATCTGTTTATCAATAACATGTTAAACACGACGCCCAACATGTTCAACTTTATTCGTACTAAATTTGGTGTGGATATTTTATAACCTCAATTTCTTTTACTGCTTTGTGGTACAGGAAATGTGTCTCAGTTAATCCTGAATCGTGAAACATTCCACAAGCAGGTTAACAAGTGATTACTCCTATCCAATGTGTGTTGCACAAGCTTCCCTCTTGTAAACAGACTTTCCGCTTACCATGTAGTGCTCAAAAGCTAGGCTAGTGAACATAATTAGATGAGGAAATCTGTAGTTCGATGATCCACCTGCGTACGTCAACCGATGGTGAGTAATCATCTGTGAGAAAGTTGTCAAATAAACCCGGAAGCAGGCGCACTTCGTTTATTTTCTAAGTGCACATGATTTTCTATATTGTACGTCATAGTGCCCATTCTTACACCTGTTTGTAATCTGAATTGAATTTTCCAGTTTATTATTTTCCAGTCCACTTTTGCTGATATCGCCGTTTTCTTCTTTAGGTTCATTCAATATCGACACACTCCTACGGATGTCGCGTAATCCAACGCATTCTTGAGCATTGCACTCCTGAACAAACCGCACCCATTCTCGCCGAGCTGCACCAACACACAGAATCACTTGTGAAAGATCAATACGGTAATTATGTAATTCAGGTAAGCCCCAGTTGCCCTATTTTTTCACGTACTCTCTGTAGGGTTGGTTAAATTTGTCGTAAGCCTCTTTGTTGTATATGCTCGCAGAACTTGTTGACTGCAGCACCATTGTTGAGATTGCCCTCGACTCCAAGGTCATCTGTCTTCTGACTTTCCTGGATGTACTTCTATGAGTTTGCTCCCCTCGTGCATAAATTAGTGTTAATAACACCAACGAAAAGCAGGCTGAAATTTCTGTCCACTGCTTCCGCTGTGTAAAGCCGACCAGCCTTTTAGTGTTCACTCGTCAATGTGACTTCGTATAAAACTTGCTTTCTTCCTCTTGTTGACCGGCTCATTTTATATTTTACATTGGCTTATTAATTTGTTTGTTGTCACAAAAAATTGTTGATGTTGCTGTCATTGATGATCTAAGCTCATCGCTGTCTCTACTTCAACTAGACGGTAATCACTCACCTGTGCTGCAGTTCGGAGGGTACTCCTCTTCACAATTTTGGAAAAAGTACATCTAATTTATAGCTAAATTTAGCTACCTCGTTGCCGATATGTGGTCGTCTCATTTTAATTCAAACCATTTATAGGAGGGGATCACGGCTTGTGTCCATAAACATCCGGCTATGGTTATCCGTCATTTAAGAGCAGTGTTCCGTTCAGCATGTGCTCGAGTAGCTTCCTCGTGACGTCTGAGAAGCTCCGTTTTGCACGTATGCAAAGTGTAGCCTTCACCATCTGAATTTGTCTGGACTTCAGGTGGTCTATCACAGTGGGTCACCGCGGCAGAGTTGGCGACACCCGTTTCCGGATTAACCTGTTACGATGCGACCAAAGGACACTTACATGCATGCACACGTAACTGCAAGTGGTTTGCGCTGCGGCTCCGCTCACACACCCACTACCCAGTATAGAACCAAAGAACTAAAACCAAGAAACGTCTAAGTGGGGACCTTTGTAGGTCACCCGGCTAGTATTGGTTGTTCTCCAACGGTATGTTAGGAGGGAAGATTGGAAATACAAGGCAAAGAAAGCTTTTCTCCAGGAGCAAATGCACTTCATGTAGGATTAAGAGACACAGACTGTGAAACGAACAAAACCCTCAACATATAGTGCATCAGCAAAGCTGAGAAATAATGGAAAACCACTCTGACTCGGGTTTCTTAAAAGGTAGCTGAATGATTTGCCGGGCGGCGATGATCGTTTACTGGTGCGAATAAGAATAGAGATATGTAAATATATGTACATAATTCAGTTAACCCATTCGGGTCTAACGCGCTTTTCGCCCTTTCTTTCCTGTGAGCGCATTGATCGCTTACCCATGCGAGACTTCCAGTGCACTCATCGCTACTCCATATGGTCACGTCATCATAACCCATGACGCTTACAGCTCCTTTGTGCATTACGCGCTATAATTCATGTCCACTCAGCTGTTGTTCGTCAAGATTTTGGACGTCCGTTCTTATTGCGCCCCCTCAAGCGGTCCGGTTAAAGAATGTATTATCCCCTGATCTGAGACCGACATCATAACATGAAAAGACTGCTTGGACAAAATCCTCGTGTTGCGGTCTCTGAGAACCACCAGGATTTCGCCTGCTTGTGTTCAGCTGTTCAGCCACCCTGTGAAGGGGTTTGGGCTAAGATACAATCTTCCTTCACACCGCAAATGATTTCGGAGTCACCGGAGATCGATCCACACGACTGCACCTTCATACCCGCTCATAACGTTTCGGTTGTCTACAAGCTTACCTGGACATCTAGACTTCCCAGATCCAATTTATGGTCATTTACTGCTCACAGACCCAAACATCCTGTTGAAATCCACAAGAAGCACATAATGATTTTACTTTTATGACACTTTTTCTGGAGTCGACTAGCTGTGAGCCCCCTGTCGATAGTACCACGACGGGCCCGGGACCTACACTGTTTCCCGGTAAAATTCATGTTCAAGATTTTCGTATCAAACCGATTGGGCAGGAGTATTGCTAAAACCTTTCTAGCACCGCTCAGTTCACTTATTCCCCGATAGCTGCTTGTGTTCTGTTTACTCTCCTTACCTTTGAACGAAGATGCACTGGTCAGTTTCGAAATGTTATATTACTGTTTCCAGACGAAATGAACCGACTGAAGTAGCACACACTCCAAATCTAGTCGGCCATTCTCTGAAAGCTTCTCTGACGGCTCAGCTTCATCCATCGTCTTTCATTTTCGGACGCGTTTCATAGCTCTTTGAACCTCTGTCAGATCTGGAGGGGGAGAGATCACATGTCTTTATCAGCTTGTCAACTCACCTACTTATCCAGTTACTGGTAGCGAATGCAGTCAGCAGGTTGTCGAGATGTTTTTGCCGGACCCTCGTGATGTCTTATTTGCATGCATCATACGCCAGCGTTCCCACCTCCCCAATGCTTTAGTAGGCTGGACAAACAAACCAAAAATCACCTTAAGCTAACCACAGGATCTCTTGCATTGCTCACGGTCGTCACAGCTATGCATCATCTCACTTGGAGTTTCCCATCAATCGTTCTTGATTCTGCGAAGTTCAGTGAGTTGGTATGGAACGTTTCGAAAAGTCCCCTTCTTGTCTTCATTGCTTGAGCCCATAGTGGAATCAAAGAGCACTCCGTCTTCTGTCGTATCCCACTCAAGGTGAGGTGTTACTGCTGTACCACCCCAGGCACTGGATACCGACAGATAACACAATCTACTTCGCAGTGTACTGCCACCAGCCATGTGGGTTACTAGATATGAGAGCGCTTTTTCTACGAACCGGCGACTACATGTTAGAAATTAGTCCTCTTTTTTGAGGTCCTCAGTCACTTAACATCCGACCTTCATTGGCCGGCTGATCTTCAATACAGCGGCTTGTAAACAAGAAGACATTGTGATTTTTACCAGGTTATGAATCGTGCTGTATTCATTTCTGCACATCACTCGCGCATTACGCCATCGCTTCGCGGATGACTCCACTTTTGGATATCTCTGGCATCCAGCCGAAATAGGTTATTTGTCATAGCCAACCCGTAACACGCATGTGGAACAGTTAATTACTTTTTTCGTTGTCCATATTGTAGCGAGAAGGCGTCCAATAAAGCACAATCTTTATTGTCCAAATCGCCAGTCACATGCAACGCGCGCTCTCTCGTTTATGAGTCGTAATTCCAACCCGCAGCACCCCCCAGTTTCCGTNGAAAACTCGCACCTCCGACCCGACAATCCACCACAATATCACTGCCTTAAATTGTGTGCCTCCTGTCCAGATGGATGAGTCGCTGCCAACCCATGCCGTGAGGTCTTTCAGACAAAACCGTCAATCGTTCATTGGTATCTGGCGAATTGTGGCGGACAACCTATCACAGAGTTGGCTCTTTCTATCGCCGCCGGGATACTTTGTTGGACCATAAATGCCGAGAGAGATCAGACTTAAATCGGTCGACTCGCGGGTGCTTAGACAAGACTCAAGAGTTGCTGCTGTGTCGTTCGCCCATCAAGGAATTGATGCGATGGACGATTGTGAAGATACCGCTCTTCTGAGCGCTCTCTGCTGGGTTTACTTGGTGCCTGCCTCCTGGGGCTTTTCTGGGCCAGTAAACTTTATCTATCTCACAGATGGGACATCACTATCGTAGTTACTTATTTCTGTCCTTACCAGTGTGACAGTGCGTTTCGGCTATCTGGTGGTGGACCAACGGCTTGCACACTTTCCATATCCGGATATATTGCGCCCATGAGCTTGTCTCAGGTTAACTTGAAGGACCATATGTTAAACCCCTGATCTGATAACCTGACCCACGTGGGAGAGCCATCAACTGAAAAATTCGCCTGTTTTGGCAACGAAGGCTGACTCAACGCTGGGATGCAGTGGACAGGATGTTTACAACTGATTGTGATTATCACTGTGCGTGGTAGGCGCGTCAAAATTCGAACAAAACCGTTAGACTACGAAGAGTGGTGGATGCAAGCATTCCGTAGTGGCTCGTCGGTACCGATTTTACAGTGATATGAATCGGGTCTTTATATCGTACAATTAGGGGGATCAGGTGGATAGTCAATCGGTGGGTTAGGAAAGGTCACCAATTCCAGATCAGGGTCACGTTCACACACAGTTGTTTCTGAACACACAAGGCGAGCTTCAGTCGACCGTCTCAGCTAACCGCAAGAACGATGCAATGGAATCCTAGATATACAAGCCGAGTTGATAACCGTGACCAGTGGTCAGGACGTGCTTGGACACTGCGGTTCGACCCATGTAGTGTTCTTTGCAGTTACGTATAAATTGGTAGGCATAGTGTGTTGTGATACCGAAAGGCTATTCTCCCTTGATTAAAGGCACAGAAAACTTCTCAGTCCGAGCTAATAGGCCGAGTTTGGCTGCGTTAGATATTCGTTAAGCCGTATTTATTAATCTGCGTTATCTTATGCACACTGTAACCATCTTTAAATGCTTCAAGCTTCTAAGGAGTGCTCTAAATTTCCCAGTCGCACAAATTGATACACCGGCAATCGTAATCAACCACTACGCTATTTGTGTGCTTTTTGTTCAAGGGCACTTTTTCTGAATTGTTCCTCCCGTGTCCAAAGGACAGCATTGTTGCAACTATTGATTTTGTTCTAGTGTATGTTCATCAGATCTTGCCTTACTGTGGGCGCTGCATGCTTGACGGCCTCCGTTTCGGATTAGCCTGTCACAACGATCGAAGCCGATGAACGCCTGTAAATAACGGTCACTACGGGTGGCCTTCGCCGCATCACTTGCGATTCCACTCACACACCACGCATCCAGTGTACACCAGAAGGAATAAAATCCGAAAGCATGTGAGTGGAAGCCTTTATGTCCAGCGGACCTATGCTGGTTAGACGGTAGGATAATGTGAAAGTAAAACGTGACTGCACCAACGCTGTGGGGTCTGGAGACTCCTGATCGGGCCGTCGAGTGATGCTCAACCCACTCGTTGAAGTCACTCAGAACGAACAGTTGGTCAGTCACGGGTGTCATGCGGATTTCGTCGAGCAGTTGATCATGTAACTGGTTCGTTGTGTCATGTGTCATACGTATTTGGACCTCGAGTCGAAAGGGCATGGACATAATTGAAGGGCTGATGTACTTTCCACCTATCACCAGATAGCTGATGTGGTCAGCGACTGCAAAGCAGACACCGCGTTCCCAAACACCCTTCGTTGAGTAACCTGCTCAATAGGAGGTATATCTAGCACCTACATCCTAGGGATCGCCCTGCTCTGCAAGCTGTCTCACTCGGCTACGAGACCGATGCCGTATTGGCACAGTTCCATGACGATCAGTGTGGCGCGACATCCCGGCGGTTCGTTGTTGCAGCTATCCGCCAGTGTACACACATTCCATGTACCAGCAAGCAATGCCTAGCGTCCACCCACATGCCTCAGATTGGGTCTCTGGTTCAGCCGTGTGATCTGTGGAGCAATAGGAAACACAGCCTACTTGTAGGACCCCACCCGGAGCCTCTGACTCAAATACCTGACCTGCGATGCAACGGGATGTAGGGTGTTCTTAGAGGAGCCTACCTGGACTCAATGACCCAAAGGTCTGACCCACTTGAGGCCAACCCAGCCCGAGGACATTCCTTCCGACCAAAGCTCCGCGCATCTGACGTATTTTAAGCCGTGTAAATTTTCTGAGAATTCATGCGGGTTTTTCAATTGTACGGGATAATTCGCCGGAGTTCACGGTCAACCGTCGGGCGCTCGATGTGTTCTTTACTCGGGGGCACCTTTTCTAACCCTTTTCTTTCGTACGCTGAAGGCAGCAATACTGCAACCACAAATGTAGTTATTCTGTATATCCGTAGATTCGTGCCTCCACGCAGTCAGTGAAGCACATGATCCCATAAGATCGTGACTGCTCATCTGTGGCCTGTGATGGTTGGGAACAGTGGTGGTGGTGTTCGTAGCTCGGGTTGATGGTTTTGGTATTGATATGTTCGCCGAGCTTGGCATCTAGGTTGCAAACGTTTCATCACCAAGCTAGGTGACATCGTCAGTGCGTGAGTGTTTCAGCGTGTAATTTTGAATGTGGCGTTTGGTAAAGTTGGATCGGTGCCTGCTCTTATATGGCCGAGTGGGTTGACCTACTGGTCTGAATTCTGGTTGGTCGCTTTCTGTCGTGTTTGGCCTGACTCACCATTGGTTGATTTTGTCGCAGTTGAGCTTTGACCTGATGTCCGATTGGGCTGGAGTATGATTGACTGCTCTCTGTCGTTTGGGCTTACCGGTATTTGGGCTTGACGTTTGCGTCTCCTCAAATCCTTGAATCGCATGGGTTCATAGATTTTGTCTAGTTCGATGCGTTTGTTTATTGAACCGGTTGATGAGTACCAAGCTTCGAGAAATTCTCTTGCATGTTTGAAAATTGCTTGAGTAAAGATTTCTGCGGTGTTCAAGTTGAACGCGTGTCCAGTTTCGTCATCGTGGGCGGAGATCAGGGAAAACTGATCGTGCCTCTTGATGGCCAGTTCGTGTTCATGTAATCGTGTTGATAATTTCCGTCCGGTTTGGCCGACGTAGTGTTGTCTACAGTCATTGCATTGGATTTTGTAAATGACGTTACTTCTGTCGGCGGGTTTGGATTGTTCTTTTGGTTTTGATAGTATCCTTCGTAATGTTGCTGTCGGCTTGTGCGCTAGGGTGATGCCGTGTGTTCTCAGTAGTCTTGCGGTCATTTCTGATACGGTTTTGATGTATGGTAATGCAATTCGTTTTGTTAGTGGCTCAGCAGTGTTGGACTCTGTTTTTTTTTGGGATAGACTCCGTCTGATGAAATTTCGTGGGTATCCGTTGCGAAGAAATACTCAGTATAGGTAGTTTTCTTCCTTTCTCCGGAGCTCTGCGGTGCTGCAGTGTGTTTCAGCCCGTTTGAACAGAGTTCGAATGCAGCTCCTTTTATGGCAGACTGGGTGGTTGCTGTGAAAACTATGGAGTTGGACCGTGTGTGTTTCCATCTCCATCGTAAATTTAATGTCGTTGAAAATGTTGTTTAGCAGTCTCTGTGTGTCTTCAACCACTGGGCGTTTAAGGATTACGAATGTATCGTCAACATATCCTACCCAGAGTTTCGGTTTGATCGTTGGTAGCGCGATATTCTCTAATCTCTGCATGACCGCCCCTGTGATAAAACCGGATATGGGCGAACCCATTGGAGTTCCTTTAAGTTCGTAAATTTGGTCATTGAATTTGATGTACGTCGACAAACAGCTCTATGAGGTTGCATATGCCAAGCTCGGCGAACACATCAATGCCAAAACCATCTGTGGCCTGTTTGTACCTGGTATGACCGAAGTCCCGATCAGCGTAGCGCCCTCCGGATCAAGACAGCGCACAAGCCACTGTAACCGAAAGGCTCAGGAACATTGTACATACACAGGCATGCGCATCACTGCTATATGTGAAAGGCGCCGTTGATTTCTGGATTTTATCTGAATGCAGGCAGATCACTACGTTTGATTCATCAATAGAACTCATGTCCACAACTGTTACATGATCTAGTTGGTTAGTATGTTGAAACTAGACATCTCTTAGAATAGCACATTAGTGTCGTCTTTCCAAGATCGGCTGACTCACTTGCTCGTGTAATCGACGGATAATCATCGTCTATGGAGCTCGAGAACTGATGATTTTTTGGAGGATTTACCGATCGTTGTTTTCCTCCTAGTCAGAAATAGATGATGATGTTTCTTCTAAGTACACATACAGAGTTTATTTCGTCAACTTGATGAACGACTTATACAGTTGTCTGAAAGTGGTTTCCTTATCTATGACCGGATGAGGAGGTTTTTTCAGAAGCAATATGTCTCGTCTTCGACTTGTTCAATGTTTTATGCGTAACCTGGTTGAGCCTTACTACTCCGTATGATCTAGGCTCACTCTTTTTTCTTCATTAATTTATCCTGCCTTTTATTTTTGAAAGCATGTCTTGGAACACGGGAAGACAGAGGACAAAAGCCGAATTGTGGATTTGATCAGAGGGCGAGTCGCAGAACTTAGTGTTCACAAATTTGCGAGCAATGTAGTGGAAAAAGCCGTGGCCAACGCAACACGTGCCGAACGTCAGGCTTTAATCAACGAGGTCCTTCAGGATGGCAACGTCGTCGAAAATGGTGATAGATCTCAGACAAGTGATTTTGTCACATTGAGTAGTGGTAGTGAAGGTGGTGGGAGTGTTGATGATTCACACAATACTCCGACATCCGTGTTGTGTATGATGATGAAAGACCAGTTTGCAAACTATGTGGTACAGAAAATGCTCGATGTTGCTGAACAGCCCATTCGCAAAGAGCTGATGAACCAAATTCGGCCACATCTCAACACTCTTCGTAAGTATACTTACGGTAGACATATAATCAACAAGATGGAAAAACATTACATGAAAACGAACCAGGCACATTTGGCACTCGGTTTAAGTTCACCATCCCCCCCTCCGATGCATAACACCGGTTCCAGTTCACAAACTGATATGTCCACGATCTCTGTGAATATCTCCAGTATGAGAACTTCCACAGGAACGGGTGGTTCTGCACCGATCTCAATTCTGCCTCCGCTGCTCACTGCAACGGACATTGCAGCGAGGGCACCCAAAAGTGGACTAACCCGATCTTCGCATGCACATCATCATTACTACTACCATCCACATCCCCACTCACATGCATCTCATTATGGTCATTCGGGATTACACGCATTCGGACGTCCTGGTCTCTCACATCGTGCGAAGCATCGCGAACCTTTGGCCGGCATATCTAATTCGGATGGAGCTGCGTCTGGCTTGTCCCAACGGTTGGCTTCTATCACTTTATCCCCGGCCGATACCGATTCCACAACTCTGCAAGTGGAACAATTCACCTCGTGTTCCTCAAAAGTGTCTACGGATAAGGGGGCTATCGACAGTGAAGGTAGTGTGGTAGATTCCACAACTCAGTCTAACTGTTCACCAGATGCCACAAGCAGTAAACGAAGTGGTACAAACATAGTGGTTCTGGAGAGTGAATTCATCGAGTTTTGTAACAGTTTTGGTGGTAATGCACCTCATTGTGATGTGTCTGTTGTCCCCCAAAATGGCCTGCCGTTCAATGATTCCGAATCGGTAAGTTCGTCTAGACTGGATTCCCTAGGACTGCCGGATACTCAACTCACGGAAACGAAGGCCAAAACTCTATCATTGTGACTGTTTATTACACTTTACAACTCGACTTCTGGTTTCACTTTCTGATTGACTAGACTTTTGTTGTGCAATGTTTGGGTTGATTCAGCTTGCTATCACGTGATGTGTCATCGTGCATTTCAGATTATGGACGGCTTTGTCCCACCCACTTTTGTGACTATGGCTTGCACACACCCAACGGTTCAGTCAGTCTGTGAAATTTGATTGCGTGCTCTTTTTCACTTGTTTTTTGTTGTGTTATCTGCTTCAATATCGTGTGCTTCGTCTTGTGTATAATGAATTTTCGGAGAAATCAAAGTCACGATTGTTCATGCACGATTGTACGTAGATTTTCTCTTTTGCACAATGCTCCATTCATCGCTTTATCGAGACATTTACCTACTCTTTTTTTGAAGTGAGCAGCTAGTAACTTGTGTGATCAGTCTACATGTATTTATGTGTACACTTGTATATCGACTGTTACGGTTGGTCTCTACCCCCGCCCCCGCCCTTGTCTTGCATTCGCTATTACCATGCGCTAGTGTGCATGTGCGTCTTTGTTTGTGGCTCAGCCATTGTTAATTACTGCAGTGCGCGTGCATTGGTTGCTTCGTCCAATATTTTTTTGAAGGGACCGTGTATTTACTCTCCACTAATTCCTTTTAGTTCCGCAAATGACTGCGGCATATGCATATACATATTCTTAGTTATTTTGATTACTTGCTTGTGTCACAAACGGACGCGCATCGCATCGCATTGCATTGCACCACACAACTGGTTACACACAGACATTGCGTTCTTACAAAACAATGTAAATCATTATCCTGACTGGATGTTCTCTTGTCTTACTCCATGTGAGCGTGCTCCTTCTTCATCTCGTTGAACCATGCTTGCCTATTCATCTTTAACTTTGTAATTGACTCTCCCTTACAGCCATTATGTCGTCACTCGATATCTGATCCGTTTTAGCAACATCATGTAGTCATCTACTCATCCGTGATCCCGTGTGCTTATTTCCACTGAACCTTGGCTTTGATTGTTCTGTCTCATGAAACTGATTGTGGTTATGGCAACAGCTTAGAATTTCTTTCTCTTGCTCCTCCCCCCCCCCGAGTTTTAGTGTGGTCCCTGCTTCTTTTTATACATATTTGTGGTAGTGGATCGATGACCGTCTCTTTTCTTTTCAATTCTATACAGTCCAAATTATCAACAACTGCTTCTTCTTTCTGTTGTTCTCCCGGTCCTACTTACTGTCGCGTCCTTGTTTCTCGTTGGGATCATCGTACCATATACTATCCGATTTTCCGAAAACTTGGGTTAGCACTTGATCGAGCTCCATCGCGATCACTGTGTATTTGGTCGTAGTATCGGTTATGAACCGCGATTATTTTCAAGTTGAACATCACTCACATTTGATCGCAGCCTTCGCATTCAGATAGACTTTCCGGCCAGCCTCTTTCGAAAAAAAGCACTATACTCGAGTTTCGTTCTCATTAGAGCTCGTCAGTAGTGCATATCCTTGCCGTGGCCGGGATTTGAACTCCGGTCATTCATTACTCACGAGCGAGAGTGTTGGAACGTTCAGATTTGGTAATTCTGTCGTGCCTGATTTGATGTCAGTGGCGCAGTGGTCAACACGGTTACCTCATGAAAGCGTGGCCGGAGTTCAAATCCCGGTCACGGCAAGGATATGCACTACTGACGAGCTCTAATGAGAGCGGAACTCGAGTCTAGTGCTTCATTCTGATTAACACAAGAAAACAGCTACCGTCATCTGTTCGTTATTTTTATAATCTGCCACACACTAAAGTGTCATCGATAGCCCTGAAGGAACCTTCGGCTAGTTACTCTGCCGTCGGTTCCAGTCCATGAGGTCCGCTTTAGTTGTTAGTATTTCTTCCCATTGATATAAAATCCGCACTTGAATTATGCCGGATTAACACGTATTTCTTTATTTGGGATTCACAGTTCGACTGGCTTATCAGTGAGCGTTGACTTTGCTAAGGGTATGTGTGCTACCCAGTCATCAGAGGGTCCCACGTACATTCTTACGGTTGA
This sequence comes from Paragonimus westermani, assembly GCA_008508345.1. Taxonomy (NCBI): domain Eukaryota; kingdom Metazoa; phylum Platyhelminthes; class Trematoda; order Plagiorchiida; family Troglotrematidae; genus Paragonimus; species Paragonimus westermani. The sequence continues at coordinate 30,216 of QNGE01004161.1, forward strand.
CATCCGCTTGTCTCGAAAAATTGGTCTGCATTTCCTGAAGACAGGTTCTGCGAGAAAGCCCTCCGGACAGCTATGGAACCCTAGTGTTGTTCAGCTCTCATGACCCTCTCTCGACTTCATGCATTTGCCGACTCATAGAGATTCTTGGTGGATAGATATCAGCTTCATCTGTCCAGTCACTCGTAATCTCCAGTTCACTAATTCGCTCAGTACAGTAAATGGATGATCATTTCCTAGACAGAGAAGGTCTTTTACTTTGCTGTTAGGAGTAAATTTAACGGGATATTCTGTCTCACAATGCTCTTTGTGACTAGATTGCTGGCTTAAATTTTCCATGTGGAGATGCTTGGGATTTTGTTCGAGTCGGCAATCTGATCCATTGAATGTTAAGTAAATTAGCTGGTGGTTTGTTAACTCAGGGTACTCAGTTCGTATTATGCTCTCGGTTTGTATTAGCTCCAGACACGTGAATGTTGATTTACAGCTAACTTTGCCAACTCGAACCTCTGCTGAGGACAACATCTGTCATGAAGTCTGTTGTGGCACTAGGGATATACAAGATTTTGTCCCTCCCGGATGATTTGTAAGCCCTCTGCACAATACACTTTTATTCAGAGTGGAAAGTTGCCACGGTTGCAATCAGGGATACCATGGAATCCGCTCTGCGTTTACTTCAGTGGTCACCTGAATGTCACTAGAGCTTAACACCTCGAGGTCAAGACAAACTGATAACGATCGCATAATAGCTCGGGGACGTCTCTCAAATAAGAAACACATCGATGTCAGTAAGTGTGTACAGGGAGATGTACATATGGAATCAGTATGAGATGCCACACGTTCGAAATGGTGTTTTCAACCATCACTGGTCGAACTTAAGCGAAGGTGTCCATATTCAAAATAATGGTCAACGCAAACTTTGTCTAGACAATTGTCGGTCACATTACTTACAAAAGAGGAGTAGGTGGCGAGTAAGAGGAAAATTTGAACGTATATCATATTCGTCTTAGTTGGTCCGCACAATGCAACCGAGGGATATGAGGGTACAATTGTTTCACGCATTGCCATCAATCACTAAGGAGTGCAATTGGCAGAGACTGTACTTTAGAGGGTGGTGGTTTGGTTTCTTAACCGTTTGTTTTCAAATTGTCTTTAATGGTGATCCGCCCTCAGTTGTAACCGAGCTCATTTGGTTGATTACCGCTTGGATTCCTCTGAACTACACACACAGCGGGTTCTTGAATTTCGAACCTAATCGAAGACTGGCTCATTGTACCGTTGATTCACAAACTGTTACGATGCAACGTGTTCAGGATTTTGCGACGAATCTGTCATGGATATTCAACTCACTTCGTATCTGTATTCTTTGGGCCACTTCCTCGTTGGTTTGCTTGCTTGTCGTTTACAATGCCGTTAGTGCAACTCCGAAGATAGTTGCGTAATGTGCGAGGGTATGCGGAGGTAAATGTGGTCAAAACTGGCTTCTGTTCGTCTGACAGGTTGGCAGTCTCACTAACACGACGGTTAATCAGGCCTGACGGAGTGTCGCTGTTTGGTTGAGTTGTATGTGTAAAATAATGGTTGGGACGAGGAAGGAATAACCATTAAACACTTATTCTTTCTCACAAGTTGGTTTTTCTTAGCGATGTCTGAATACTGATGGTATAACGTTGTCTTAGTTACATTCCCCTGATATCACCTCTCATTTCAGTTAAGCAATGGGATCCATTATATGATCAATTGCGCAATAGATTGCGGTTTGGTCAATTCATCTCTATGGTCTCGCCTAAACCTTTTTGCGATCTGATCATTATTGCGCTGGATACAAATTCGATTTGAGTCGTGCAGATGGTTTCTCTCTCATTCCGAAGGCCACCTTGCAACCTCCGTGTACGTTGGTTTTGATCATAACGGCCTTGAACCTGATCAGAAGGTAATGTGGCCTGAGCTGCAGCTCAGTTCAGTGGTGTCACTGGTCAGTCGAGGAGAAAGATGTTAATGGACTAGTCAAAAACTGATGACTTGGCAAAAGGACTAAAAATGGTTTGATCACAAGTACCTCATTCGTTGCTGCACCTCTCCATGTTGGATAGTGCGTCTTGATTAAACTCCGCGAAGGGTACGTATTAGGAGGCGCATCTCTTAACGAGACAGCCAGGACGCATCACGCCGCCGATCGGCCGACTCAGCTCGGATGCTATGGTCGCGGGTGGTGGTATTGTGGTGGATTGTCAGGTCGGAGGTGCGAGTTTTCGAACGCTCGGCCGAATACCTCAACGCGGGGGAGGTACGTTCGAAAACCTGCCGCGATCGGATCAAGGACAACGTGCGCGACCGGATGAGTCATCGCTCGACTGGATCGGACCAACGGGCGAGGCAGGGCAGGCGAAATACGACAGACGGCCAGATCGGAGGCGTGGTTTTTCCAACATTTAGAGGAACATCTCGACACGATGTTGGAATACGGTCAAGGCCAACA
>QNGE01004161.1:34164-58031 GCA_008508345.1 Paragonimus westermani
TCACAGCAATCCTGCAGAAGCACTTTGCATTTTGAGGCTGCAAAGCGCATTCCGAAGTATTTGGCGGAACGCGAAATAGCGTCTAGCAATGTTTGTGCTGCTTGAAAGTTGTTAAACAGCAACACCTTGTCGTCAGCATAATTAAGATCAGTCAGTCTTTCACCAGGTAGGAGGTCCACGCCGACATCTTGTGAGTGCCGGAGACAATCCTCCATTATTTCGTCTATAACGAAATTAAACAAAAATGGTGACAGCGGACAGGCTTGACGTATGCCGCTCATGGTGCTGAAACTGTCAGACAGTTCACCGTAAACCCTAACCTGAGCTGAAGTATGGGAATAGAGATCGAGTACATTAAAAAGTAGCAAAGGTTACCTCTGGAGTGTTCTGGTTGGAGGGAACTCGTTTTCTTATCTAAGGAGGCGGTTTTCAGCGGAAAAGATAGAGTTCCCTAATGCTGCTAGCCACGGGCACTCCACCCAGTTAGGCGACACGACGCACTTTATGTGGTGGGATAGTTAGGGTCTTCATATTTGGTGACAAGGTTGTTTGTCGGCCGCTACGGGGTTTTACCCAACTTTTGGTGATTACAGTACACGACGCCTGGTGTAGTAGACGGTCAGTTGGCCGGCGGAATTCATGATCCAGCCATAGCTGACAGTGCAGCACGGTTAGTTGGTCACTTCGCCTGTTTACCTCTTAGCTGTGGACAAGCCACGTTCCCCAAACTTGGAACACAACGTCCACAAGCACTATATACCTTTCCTTTCAGTTATAACCAGATGTTTTTTCGACGGCACATGCAACACACGTTTGCAGACGCAACTCGTAACTTTGCTATCCTCGCTGATAACTCATAAACAATATTACCAGCTGACAAGATGATGCTATCCAAATAATTGAAACTGTCTACAATCTCAATTGGATTGCCTGTAACAAAGAAGGTAGGAGTGGGTAGGCCGTAGTCTCGAAGAAGCAATTTGAATGTGCGGAACGCATTCCATACAAACTAGCCCGGTCACTCACCTTGTTCTGAATGGTCTGCTAGTCTTCAGCAGATGGGCTACGTAACATACTGTCATCTGCTTACTGCATATCGGTCAGCCCAACGCCAAAAAGAGGCTTATCGTCAAACGCACTTTTCAGAACGTTGGCCACGACAAAACTGAAGAGAAGTGGGAACATCCATGACGAACGCCACTAGAAGTGATGAAGCCCCAGGTAGCTGTCCATAAGCCCTCACTGCTCACAGTGAGTATACCGTGAACTCAACAAATTTACGTATTTCCCTGGTACCCCCTTGCCATGAAGGCAGTTCCAGAAGATGATACGAGCATCTGACTCGAAGTCAGCCTTCAGGCCTAACAGTATTCGAAAGCCATAACAACCGGCAAATCCTGGTACTTCCGACAACCTTAGCAAGGTGCTCTGGCAAGTACATGAGTTGTGGATAATACCAAGTGTCCCGTGGAAATCAGTGTAGGACGTTAGGAGATCGCTTTCTATCGGTGTTTGTCAGTCTCAGTGTTTTTTATGTTGTCACAGCAATGACCCGGCAACCGTTCGGCCTGCAGTTGTAGTGACGATCTATCCAGTAGCGTCGTTCACTGTCTTCGAATGAGGCTTCGTTGTCTGGTTTCAAATTTGCTGAACAAAGATAGCATCCACCGTCTGCCACACAGCGTTCGGTCCGTGTTATCATCAAACATTAGTTAACTTGGTTAGTCGGTCCATGATGAGAAGAAACTGGCATCAAGAAGTCTGCCATTTCTCCGATATTGAAGCATTCAATTTGCATTCTCCTCTACATTTTGTTCAACATGCAATCCACATTCTATAGATGTACCCGTTCTACGACCACGTTACGTACGTAACAACACAGAACATACACAAATGAAATCTGAAAAAGAGCCACGGTTAATCAACGTGAATGCGGCGGCGCAGCCATGTGATTCGTGGAACGCGATTGTCCGATGATGACATAGGCACGTGCATAAGACCGTTTAGCAGTGGGCCAGCCAATCAATATCCCGACCGAAACGTACACGCAAGCACTGCCCATATATAAACCAACACATTCTATGTTATGATGCGTTCGTCAGACCACTTCCACTCCGTTCGACTACCATTTCGTGTGTAGTAATTTTGCATCTTTTTGGAGATTTGAACATCTGTTTTGTGTTCAGGGAATTTCGTGGCCAGTTGTACTATTGCTGCCTACCATCGCTATTGGTGTTTGACAATCGGATGTTTGCTTGTTGCTATCACAAATACTGTAGGTTGATATTTTGCATTAGCTCATCAACATATTTCGCCGCCTGAGTTTCTGGATTCTATCTGGTCCAGATGGGTTTCTTTCCGGCTCGCTCTTACCAGTCCAAGCAAGTCGTGTCCGATTGTGGTCAGATGTTGATTTACTGACTACAAGAATGTCCTTTGGGTTCTCTGATAGCGGTAAAAGTTGCACCCGTTTTGCAAAGCACTTTCAAACAAATCTACAAAAATCAGTTGCACGCATAGGGCCAAAGTAATTTCCCTTCCGAATTCACACTCCGTTCAAAAATACAGGTAGTAAATGTGAATGTTCTGTCAGTGAGCTTGTCCTCAGCGGTTATTCAGATTTGCAGGCTCAGAACATTAATTGCACATAAAATTGCTTATTCAGTGTTCTGTCACATCATACATCGCCTAGACGGCAATCTACTTTTTGCTTACCTGGTAAACTAACAAAGTCAATCTGATTGAAGTTTAAGTGCAATCTTGACTATCAACGTTTTGCGCCCCTCATACACACTTCTTGTTTGGCAGTGTCTTCGGGAGTACGACCTTCTGGGTGCTGTCTGGTTGATTGTTGCTTCATCGTTTGTCGAATGATCGTTAATTTCTATCATTTTGGATGTTGTTACGCACAAGAAATCCATACTGAGCCACGCGCCTGATGCGGAGGTATTTTGTTTGGTTCGGCTCCTCGTCCAAACTAACTGACGAAGTAGTTGTGGTATCTTCCATCTAGACGTTGCGCAACACGTAGAGATAGACCAAAGATCCCAAATAATCGAAACAAGATTAGATCACAATGCTACGGAACTATAGAACAAACTCTCAAGGTGAATAGGTAGATAAATTTGACAGTTCCGATCGAAAGATCGTTTCCGAGAAATGGATTACAATTTAGTACCGAACAGGTTGAACAGGAATTATGATCACACTATGGCCCTCATATCCAGCAGAGTTCTAGCAGACAGTCAAGGAATTCAAAAATAACGGGGACGAGCCGAGTTGCCAAAAGGTGGTGATGTTTGCATCATTAAAGCAAAGTTTAATGATAAGCAACTGGCTATTCCTTCTATCTTCCTATACAGGGTTTGCTTTCTTTTCATGGCTCTGTGACAGTTAAGCATCAATGTGAACCGCTGATATATTGCTGCCCATGATAAGAATAATGATCAGATGGACGCGATAAAACAAAAACATCTGGGTCAAGGTCTAATTGACGGTCATAAACAACAGGGTTAAAATATGCAGGACTGGATACTTGAAACGGATATGGTTGAGTCGTATTTTCACATGGTCGAACTTGTGAAGTTGACACAGTAGTGTTTTGGCGATCTTTTATTCGGAAAACCAACACGAGATATGAGCTTCAACAAAACAACAAACACCTATTTGCATATACCATTGATCCCAGGACGTCAAGGTTGTCAATGCCCAGTTTCTCGGCACACTGCTCTCCCCTCAAGGATTACTCCAGCTTCAGTCGTTCCGGCTGTCTTCGTTCTACCGCCGATCTGCGTACCGCCCTGGGTGATATTGATTTACTTGGTGTGCATTCTCTTCTGGTGGAGGTGAAACCGCTCTGAAAGCTGGCGTCCGTGGACTCGATTCTGGTTCTTCTCATTCTTAGTCCAATACAGTGGGCTACAACCTTCCACTACTGTTGTGAATCCAGAAGGCAGACGACACAAAGGTTGTTTTATTGGAGAAGCCAGTACACTACTTAAGCCTCTCAACGGGAGTAAGAACAAAAACACTCATTTGCACACCGCACTCTTCTGCGGATGCTCCAGTCGCTTTGGACACTATGTCTCAGTTCCATCAAGTGGCGAAAGTCATTAAATGTCATTCTGCCTTCCAACGATCCTTCCCATATGTCTCCCGTATTTATCCTGCGATCATTTCGGTCCATGCGGCTACTGAATAGTCGTGTGAGTAGTATGGTGCGACCGTCTATCCTCACTACACTACTACATACGATCCCCTCCACCTTGCCCGGTGGATCATGTTACGCCCGAGCTCCGCCGGTCTCTGTGCTTAAACTTCGAATCATGTTCAAACACAGTACACTGAGCCGATAACCTCGAAGTCGACTGCTCCTTGAAAACCTCGTACGTTTGTCAGGGTCTGGTTGGCCATCCTCCGAGCTTCTGTTAAATCACGAATGCTCATCAGTTGGTCTCTCTATATGCCAATTTCCTGGTCGACGTGCAACCGTCGCACACGCTGATACAATGACTTGAACGGCAATTTCTTCATCGTTGCTTTTAGCGACGAACGGTGGCGTAACAAAGTCAACGGTAAAGCTTCTTCTCAGCTTTCTCCTTTCACCACTAATTGCCCTCTGATTGTGCAATTGTTTCTTTCTGCCAGTCCGTTTGATTGAGGATGGCATGATGTAAGAATTTTCTTGATTTCCAGGCGCTGCGAACAGTTCGGAAACTCACTTTCGAAGCACGGGCCTTAAACAGTCAGTATGCTCCACGGTATTCCGTAATTTGCAATGATGTGCTCCATCACTGTCCCGCACATGGTGCTTGCACACTGATCGGGTATAGCAGCTGCTTCGATCCATCTTGTGAAACGTTCGATCGTGATTACGATGCATTGGTTTCCGGAAGTGATTGGTGAAAATTGACATCACATCCACCGACCATAATTTTCTAGTTTCACCGACCTAGATTGGTTGTGTTGGGTACAGATTAGAGTAGTTTGAACTCTTCATTAGTTGACAGTGATCGCACACCCGCACATACTTGTTAACATCATCTATCATTCGCAGCCACTAAACCCTTTGCTTCAGCATTTGGTATGTTCGGTGACATCCCGTATGAGCCATTTGGTAGCATCCCTTCAGAGTTGTTGCTCTCAACTCCGCCTGTATAACCGACACGTTTATTTCTTTCTGCAGTTGACACATTAAAATTCCGGCTCTATTCAACGGTAAGTCTGATCAGTGCATTCTGAACGCCTTACCTTTCAAATTTCCCTCGTCTGCTGGCGGTTGTTCTCCCGATAAATGTCGAATTATCTTCTGCTTCATTGTATCCGCCTTCTGTGTTGCTTGTAACTTTTCGGGGTAGTTCTCTAACTCAATACCGCCTACTCCCTTCACATCTTTGTGGGCCTCATCCATGTGTTGCGTTCGGGGGAACTAGTCAGACACAGTTGTCCTTTCCAGCTACATAGTGAATTGTGAAGTCATACTCCTGTGATCGTAACGCTCAACGAGGCGGCTTCCCTCGGATATACTTTTCTGATTCTATCTACTTCAGTGATTTGTTGTCGTTCTCCACATAGGAACGTCGGCCAAACAAGCATAACGTCTAATATTCCAAGGCACACACGATCACCAAACACTCATTTTCTACGGTTGATTAGTTTCCTTTGGCATAAGTTAGTACCAGACCAGCACACTCCAGCACACCCCCTTTCTACCTCAATACAGCTCCGATTCCTACGTCGCCAACATCCGTTGCGACGAGGAAGCTCTACTCAGTCACCCATAGTTTCAGACTCACTTGTCTCTCACTCATCAATTGGTGGATTTTGACAAACGCTTGATTGGCTCACTCCGACCTGTGAAACTGACAATCTTCCTTCAGAATTTTGTATGATGGGCTTGCGAGATCATTGGAGTTTTTGATGAGCCAGCTGTAAAACCCACCGTGATTAAAAAACTGTCGCAACGTCCTCTTCGATTTCAACATCGTCATCAGTTTTTCGGACGGTGGCTGGGTAACGTCCTGACCAGCGTTGTGATCGAGTGGTATCACCGTTTTTTTCGCCAGTTACGACTTCAGATTATTAATCCGTAGGGTGGCTTGTTCAGTCATCTACAACACAGCTGAAAAAGCATCGTATGTTCTGCCTTACTGGCACTGTAGATGACGACATCGTCTCCATAGACAACAGTGTTGTGCAATCTAACCAACCCCTTGAGCGTAAGTCGTCTAAACGTAAGAGAGGCGTTCAAAATTACAAACGACATACGTTTGAACCCATACTGTTTTTTCCCAACGTGAAATGTTTTATCTCGGTCCGATTACTTGATTGAAACCTGCCAATATCCGAACCGCAAGTACAACATTGTGAATATCCTGGCGTTCTGTTGCTTACCAAACATTTCTGACATCGCTGAGATTGCTACGACTTTATTGACTGTAATCTCGTTGGACGGTCTGAAATCGACACGAAATCGAAAATTACCACTGGGCTTCCTCACCAGAAAGACAGGAGAATTGAACGGGGTATCTACCTCCTCGTTGATTTCTTTCAGCCTGTCTTTCTTCTGTTCAGTTTCCGAATGGTCGAAACCGCTTCGGCCTGATGAGAGTTTCATGTACAGTCCAGTCAATTTAGCCCTACGGGTGCTGAACAGTAGTAAACAGTTTCCAGAATTTGCGTATTGCTTCATTCATCAACCGGCAGTAACAGGTTAGTATCGACTTAGGTGTGTTGGCCCTAATTTTTCCAAACTGTGAATTGCGCTTTCTCACTAGTGGAACCACACCGTATTTCGTTACGAGCTTAGCATGCTTCAAATCACTCATCGTTTCAGCACGGTCAAGAAAACTCGCTCCCAGTGTTGTCTAACGTATGTCGGGGGAAATGACGAAAGGCTGTTTGAATAAATGACGACCGACTCGGGAACCACATTCTACCAGGTAATTCCACCGACTGTTCAGACGACCATCGCACACGGTTTAACAATCTTCCTTGGCTTCTGCCCAATCAGTGAAACTGCGGCCTTCCAGATTCAATCAAAGAGCACTCCCAGCTAACATTGATTTCCAACCTGGCCTGAACTGCCGTCTTGTCGACCGCACCTGCTACCGGTTTTTCCTGAATCAACTTTTCCGAAACGCTTCGTATATCATTCAGTTCCCTTGGTTCGCTTGCATTTGAATCGTTGACTATCACGGAGTTGTAAAGCAGCAATTATCGAGACGCATCAGCCAATTCTTCCAACGTCATCAGGCCTGTGATGAAAGCGGTTTTTAGTTGATATCGGACTTCTGGTGGCATTCCACCCAAGAATTGATCACACAGCACGCGTTGTTCTGAATCATTGTCTAACTGTGGTACAAATCTTGACAACGCCTCCCACAGTGAGACGGTATAAACGAGAGCGTCGCCTCCGAGTCCAAGCCTGGCTCATTTCTGCCGTCGCATTGCCTCCTGGCAGTCGATGGGGCTACCGAATCCAGCGATCGGTGTCTTCTTCGTGGCGGCCCACTCCAGCTTCGCAGGTCTCCGTAGGCTTCCTTCGTCCTGTCATCGAGCAACATCTACACGGCCACCAGCTTCGCTCGGTCACCTCAGTAACATTCTCGAAGTCCTCCAGGAAACTCTGGATGTCCCCATCCTCGAACAGCTTCAACCACGGGATCTTTATCCTCACATCCTGCTCACAGCACCAGTTGTTATGAGCCAAAAGTATGTGTTGTGTCTTTATTCGGGTTCAATCAATAACAATGGTAGAGAGAACAAGTGACTCAGTAGAAGTACACACTTTATTGTCACATTTACATACGGTAGCATCATTTGACGGTGCGTAGACGAATGAGCCGTTGGTCGTTGAAGCCGCGACCAATCAGGACTCACCTTGATCCTTGACACGAGTGTGTGCCACACAGGCGGCCTTGACACGTATACATCAGCATGGATGACGTTTATTCGGGAAACCAGCATATGGGGGTATGGGCCTCAACACAACAAAAAACAAACACTCATTTACACATACCGTTTGTCCCAGGAAGCCACGGTTACAACGGTTGTCAAGGCCCAGTTCCTGTATATACAGAAAACCATTTCATGCTGAACGGCACTCCAATGTTTCTGATCTTATATTTCATCATCCGAATACGTGTTTGCGCCACACTACTGAGTAGTAGTGTGAGTAATATAGGTCGATCAGCGGTACGCACTGCGGTATTATGGAACCCCCGAACAGCGCATCCACGTTGCCTTCGCAAATCGGTAAAAGTAGATCAAATTTGGACAGGCCACGTTAGATGCGCATCACTTTTGTTGGCGTGGACCTTCTGGTGTTTGAGTTCGTTATAACCGTCCTCATTTTCGTCGGTGCGCACGTTCCCATTTCACAGTCACGTGTGGGCAGCAGGCTGCTTTTGTATCAGACTTACCGTACTTCTAAGGTGCCTTCAAAAAGTTACTTTCTCTTGTTGTTTCCGCAGAAGACGCTTGGCCAACAAGTTGATTTATTGCGCAAACCTCCGTACAGGTCATGTCAAAAACTAAACCAAAAATGCGTACACTCATTTGCACGACAGACATGCACTCACATACATTGGGTGACAGTAAGTTATCATTCGCCTTGGTGAACGTTCTCACACAGCATGTACACATTGTTCCGATAGTCGCTTCGTGTGCGTCGTGTTCTGGGCTTGTCCTTTTGTTCCTGAATGTCGCTTGTGGGTAATAGACTATGCGTGGCAGTGAAAGCCGTAAGGAAGCTGTCTCACTGATTACGTCTTACTCTCACTTGCAGCTCGGTTGTTTGTTTGCAAGGTGTAGGCACCTTGATGCTGAATGTTTGAATAGGGACGTAGTCATTTTCAGTAGTTAGGTCCCTTCCCGTCTCCTTCTTTTTTCCTTCTATCCTATATATATATATAAGGTTTGCTGTTTATTCATGGTTGTGTGGGAGTTAAGCATTGGTGTGAACCACTGATGTATTGCTGTCTATGATGATGATGACACTACTTGTGAGTAGTATACTACTCACAACGAAACTGCCTGTTATATAACACTCCTCCCCCTTCTGAGGTTCCTTGGTTCCTTCGCATTTGTCGACGAATCCTCTCCGATTGACGCGGTGTTTCCTCCCGGATTATTGATCTTCTGGTTCGTCGCGCCGGCATCTCGTGCCACGTTGCTAACTCACTGGCGTGCACTCGTTTCGTCTCGTCGTCCTTCTTGATCGTGTATACTGGGCCTCGTCTGGATATTACCAAATACGGACCTTTCCATTTAGGCAAAAGTTTTCTTGATCCTGGCCCGCTGGCACCGGTGTTCCGATGGTCTCGATATTTCACCCGTTCTCCTAGGTTGAACATTCTAGTCTTGCCGAACCGTTGCCTTGCGGATTTCTCCTTTGTGCGTGCTTGCGATGCTTTCAGATTTCGTTGGGCTCTTTCTCTTTCGGTTACCAATTCTTTAGTGGAATCAATGCACTCTGGCCATACCCCAATGTCCTGATCCACCGGAAGTCGAGGGGTTCTACCGTACATCAATTGAAATGGAGATTTCTTCGTGCTCGCCTGCACAGACGCCCGGTAGGCCAATAACACTAGTGGCAACGCAGACTCCCAGTCTCCTCCTTTGGCTGATAACCATTCTTTGACCGTTCGGTTGTTACGCTCAGTTAGGCCATTCGTTTGTGGGTGATACGGCGTCGTTCGGATGCGCTTGATTCCCAGTTGTTGCATGCGTGTTCGAAACTCATCGCTTTCGAAGCATGGTCCCTGATCCGTCAAGATCGCCTTTGGTACACCGTGGTTTGCTACAATGTGCTTCATCACCATATCTCCCACCGTAGATGCTTTCTGATCCGGAACGCCAGTCGCTTCGATCCAACGGGTAAAGTGTTCCGTCATGACCAGAACGTACTGGTTACCGCGGGCGCTCAGTGGAAATGGGCCCATAAGATCCATAGACCAGAGTTCACCGATTTCGGAGACTGGTATTGGCTGTAAGGGCTGTTGGGCTCCCCGATTGTCGCCTTTCAGTAACTGACACTGTTGGCATGCAAGCACGTAAGTTGTCACATCCTCTTTCATTTTCGGCCAATATGCTCTTTGTTGCAACAGATCGTACGTCCTAGTGCATCCGGTGTGTGCCATTTCATGGCAGTCTGCCACCACTTTCCTCCTCAGTTGTCTCGGGATGACTACCACGCACGGGTGCCCAACGCCACGCTGCCATGTCAATACGCCTGCACTGTTTAAGCCAACTCTTTTCCATTGGGATGCGATTATTTTCAGCTCCTCATCCTTAGTATTTGTGGGGATTCTCACGCCTCTTGCCAGAGCTTCAATCACTTTCCGGAGGACCTTATCTTGACGTTGTAGGCGTACTAGCGTTTGTGGGTCCTGCTCCATTATTAAGCCGTTGACTCCAACGGTCACTTTGGGGAGTTCGTCGTCTACTTGTGGTCGAGAAAGAAAATCCGCGACGCAATTGCTCAAACCAGGCACATGGTTGATCGTGAAGTCATATTCCTGTAAACGTAATGCCCATCGGGCTAATTTGCCTCTCGGGTCCCTCGCAGTCATGATCCATTCCAGGGGTTTATGATCCGTCTCCACGTGGAACTGTTGACCCAACAGGTATGGCCTCCACTTGTCCAGTGCCCAGACGATTGCCAAACATTCCTTTTCAATAGTCGAATATTTCTGCTCCGTTGGAGTCAGGACTCTGCTGGCATACTCGATTACTCCTTCCTTTTGCTTGAGTACTGCCCCAATGCCACGGTCACTGGCATCTGTTGCTACGATGAACGTTTCTTTTGTATTCGGTAGTTTCAACGTCAGTTGTTGCTCGTTCATCGCTTGTTGCACTCGCTTGAACGCCCTCTGGGCATCGTCGGTCCATTCAAATTTCTTGTCTTTTCGAAGGAGTTCGTACAATGGCAATGCAATGGAGTGAAAATTTTTCACGAACCGACTGTAGTACCCCGCTTGACCCAAAAATTGTCTCAGGGTTCGTTTGGAATTCGGAGCCATGGCTTCTCTAATTGTCAGTATTTTCTCCGGGAGAGGCTTGATTTCGCCTTGACCCACCTTGTGTCCCAGTAACACCACCGATGATCGTCCGAGCTGTGACTTATCAGCATTGATCCGCAGTCCTGAGTTCTTAATGCGATTCAAGACAGCATCTATATGGGCAGCATGTTCCGATTCCGTGTTGCTGTATATTACGATATCATCTCCGTATACCGCCACATTATCCAGTCGTTTTACCAGCTGAACCATCAGGCGCCGAAATGTGAAAGGTGCCCCGGATAGGCCAAACGGCATGCGCTTGAACTGATACTGTTTTTCGCCTACCGTGAATGCGGTCTTCTCACGATCTGTGGGTTTAATTGGTACTTGCCAGTATCCGGAGCGTAAGTCCAAAACTGTGAACAATTTCGCCTGCTGTAGCTTGTCAAAAATATCAGCGACGGACGGTATTGGTACGACTGTATTCTGTGTTACCTCATTCAGCCGTCTAAAATCCACACAAAAGCGGTACTTCCCGTTGGACTTCTTCACCAGGAGAACAGGCGAGTTGTACGGACTGTTGGCTTCTTCGATAACATCCTCGCTCAGCATGTTCTGTATTTGTCTCCTCAATTCCTCCTCAAGATGAACCGGTATCCTGCGGGGCCCGTGAGGTCGAAATGTTCCGGTTGTTGGTATTTCATGGGCAATCCAGTTGCAAAATCCGTACGGATCATCGTCAGTCGTAAATACTTCCGCGTATTTCTCGACCGTGGACTGGAGCAGGGGGGCTGTGCAACTGGGGGTTTTAACCTTGCGTACTTGGTTGACGCTATCCTTTCGCTGTCCTATGAGCGTCAGGGAGCCATACTTGGTTGACAACTTCTTGAGCTTCAAGTCAATCACGGCATCTGTTGCAGCGAGGAAATCGGCTCCGAGTATCGTTTGCCTGGTTTCTGGGGACACAATGAAACGGTGCTTTACGATATGGCCGCCGATACGTACCCCACATTCTTTCACACCGTCAACCAGTAGACTATGACCTCCAACCGTCTTGATCATCATGGATGTCGGTTCTAGGTTTTGCTTTTCGGCACGAGCAATCAACGAAATAGCTGCCCCTGTATCGACTAAACACTGTTCTACCTCTCCATCAACTTCAACCCTTGTATGTACGGCCCCCTTCTCAATCGCTCCCATTACTAGTCGACCCGCCCAACAAAAAGAACAATCACGAAACACTTTATTTTTAGACCTCTGAGACCGCCGGATTGGGCAATCCTTCTTCCAATGTCCTTTTTTTCCACAGATGAAGCAGCCTCCTGGTTGATCGTTCTTCCGTGCTGCTGTTTTCAGGGCAGCTACATCCGCTGCGAGTTGCTCCATTGCCTTCTGCATTACCTCCAATGTCTTCTTGTCCGTATTGCTGTTTGAATCCACTGAGGCCACGGACATTACTGCCAACTCCCGTGTCACCTTCGCCAGATCGTCAAGGTCCATCGGCCGGGCGACATGGGCAATACGGACTTGGTCGCGAACATCCATCGGGAGACCTTCAATAAACTGCTCCGTTAACAACTGCCGTCGTGATTCTTGATCCAATCCTGGCAGAGCCCTGTCCAGCAAACCTTGCAGAGTGGTGGCAAACACGGACGGGTCCGCTCCTTGTCCAAGCCTGGCCGCCTTGAACCGCCGCATGGCCTCCTGGCGGTCGGCCGGGCTGTCAAACGCAGCCACCAGCGTCTCCTTCGCAGTGGCCCACGCCATCTTCGTAGGGTCTCTTCGCGCTGTGTCCAGCACCGCCTTCGCCCTGCCTTTCACCAGCGTCTGCAGGGCAGCCAGCTTCCCTCGGTCGGTCTTGACGCCGACCACTTCGGCCACGTCCTGCAAGTCCCCAGGAACGTCCGGACGTCTCCATCTTCGAACGGCTGTGGCCAGGGAATCTTCATCCTCGCGTTCGTCACGGCACCAGTTGTTGTTTCCGCAGAAGACGCTTGGCCAACAAGTTGATTTATTGCGCAAACTTCCGTACAGGTCATGTCAAAAACTAAACCAAAAATGCGTACACTCATTTGCACGACAGACATGCACTCACATACATTGGGTGACAGTAAGTTATCATTCGCCTTGGTGAACGTTCTCACACAGCATGTACACATTGTTCCGATAGTCGCTTCGTGTGCGTCGTGTTCTGGGCTTGTCCTTTTGTTCCTGAATGTCGCCTGTTGGTAATACACTACTTGTGAGTAGTATACTACTCACAACGAAACTTCCTGTTATACAACACTCTTTTGATCCACTCATGAAAATCATCGCATGGTTGGATATTCGTCCCTATCCAAAGATCGTAAATTGGACAAGTCAGCATCGTCATACGGAGTCTTTCGTAGTCAGGAGTGTCCGAATTGGTTAACGTGTCGCAATGTTAAGACACTTACCTGCGTCTTTGTGTTTGCCTTGCCAAATACTGGAATTCCGCGAGATTGACTAAATCAGGGCAGCGCTTTTGAGAGTTTCCTCCATAACATCTCAGTCGGTTTTCCACTGTCGATCCCATCCGAATCGTGCTGGCTACTGCCTTTGTCTGTGGGTTTATCCGCACTCCTCCCAACCGTTCGATTACACCGCCAACTCTTGTGTCTTTACGCAATACTGCACCTACTTATATCAGTTGTACCTGGTCACCGATTCCGTGTACAGTGTCCCTTCTGCCGCTAGATCTTCTCATAAAAACTGTTGCCATCAACGAAAACTTTTATAAGAAGTGATGTGTTTCACAGGGAAAACGTTGTTTGCATAGGTCGCCCCCTTAACCACGTTTGAAGTAAGAGCCGGTAGTGTGTTCCACCGTGCATTGTTTAACCTTTCTTATGAGTGCCCGATTTTCGCGTTCTCTATCAGCGATCATTGTGAAGTGGACACTGCACTATTTGAAGTAACAGAATTCAAGAACAGTTGTTCTGTAAATATTGCTTTAAACTATTGTTCCAGTGGATCGAATCTTTGGAGCTTGTGCGTTCGACCGGATGATTGAATGCTATGCTATCTTGTGAGTTAGGTCCATCCTGTGCACTCCCATTGGGAGATTCAGCGATTGTAAGTGTATTTGCCGGTTTACTGGGGTCAACTGAGTGTCGCGCACGACATATTGGTTAGGCTTACTCTGAGGCTAACTTCGACGATCTTAATATTCCACCATTCCTGTGAACTCTGAATTGCTCCTGATTCACGTCCTGCCGTTTAACGTTGTCTTTTTAATTCAAAACCGCTTTACACCAGCAGCATTGAAGTCAGTGTGAAGATATAAGTAGCACAGCCTCATTCTACGCTATGCGGTAATCCTTCTTCATTTTAATTGTTAAGCTACTTCAATAATTGTTTTAGTTCCAAGGTAGAGCTTACCTCGCGGAGACATCCAGCTTTTCGCTCGATTTTTGGTCAACACTTCACTCTGTTTCACTCGTCTCTTTAACGAGTAAATCACTGAATAAATCTTATTTTCATAATCGCCTGTCTTTTTATTGCTGGTCTCCGGTGTTTGCCTCCACAAGGTTGGGAATCCCAAGCGTTCGAATGACAGATCGGATGAACTAGAATCCCACGTTGAAGAACCCTCTCTAGATAACTTAAGTTTTGTCTCCATTTTTGGCAAGCCACAACCTTATTTGCATGCAATAGTCCCTCGTGGTGGATATCCTTGGGAAAAAGGACATTGTCCACCCACTGCAGTTGTTCATAGCGAAGGCGTTTTTATATCTGCAATTTGAGGAGTTTGCCGTATACTACTTATTTTTTATAAGCAGTCCGAGTTAATTATTGTTCCTTTTTGTCACTTGGTCGCTGGTTAAGGCGTTCCTTGTGCGCGTGAGTTCAAAATGAATTTGGAAACATGCCACGTGTTTGTCACATATCAGTCTGATCAACGTGTTCCATGCTCATAAGAGTGTTGACTAATAACTGAAAGAAGCGATGTGTTGTCTAAATGTGTTTTAACGATCACAAACAAGATTTCACTTTTTCTTTGTTAATAAAATGCTCTGGTAAAATGGTGTCACCCTTCAAGTGTAGTCGTTTTTACGCTTGCATGAAAACTCAGTATGAAAGTATCAGAAGCTCATGTTTAAGAAAACAACGCGTATGTTTTTATTCTACCTCGAAAGACGACTATTGATTGTAGTCTGCTCTGGTGCTAACAACATTTGGCGGTGCGTAGGTGAGAGACGCAAAGTAAATGCCAGATGCCTTTTGGGGTGTAACCACTTGGATTGCCAACTAGTTTTCGAAGAAGACCTATCGCTCGTTTCACACATGCGATTTTGATGAGGTCGCAAAATATGCTAGTCGTTCAGTTGTCTGTAATCTGCTGTATACTCTGTTGGAGCAGCGTCGAGTTGCATCGAATCGAAAGTGGACCAGTGAACACGTGCAAACATGCTTGCAAATAATATTGTTGTTGTCAGGATCCTTCAAAATACTGTCTACTCTTAAGTCGCTACGTCAAACTCACGTAGAACGATGGTGATCTGTAACTCGCGTTGACTGTCTTAGTAAAATTAAAGCTGATGTTCATGAAGACCGTTTCTAACAATCACTATGGAGGAAGAAAGACGAAATCGGCGTGATAAATTTAACCACTGTGAATGAAAGACAACGTTTGTTTGGCTAGGATAACTAGTCAGTGCACATCCAAGGTACACACCAGCCTGGACAAGAGTATTTTGTTCTGCAACAGACTCGGTATGTGACAAAGTAGAATTGAAAGACTGACAGAAGGCACTTTTACACTTCCAGCGATAGCGTAAACACTTTGATGAAAAAAATCTTTTGAGTGCATAAATGCAAGTATATTGGTGGATTTTTCTGGTCCGCAATGGACTAGTGGTAAAGGGTTTTGATTTAGCGGTGGGATTACCCAGCGTGATGAATTGTAGGCTTTCGTTCTCTGCATGCTTCCTCGCGATGTAGTATTATTTGGAAGAAATTTTGGTGATCCGTTACAAACTTTTCTGGCCCATGACGTTAACCGAACTAGACTTAAAATCCATATCCAGTTAAACCTTCCATATGAGACGTTAGTGAGCAAAAAATTGCTACAACGTTTGTTTGAATTTTCTCTGCACACCCTGCCTACTACTCTTCCGTAGGTAATGTGATTGATGACAGCTGGATCCAAATAAATGTCACTTTGATCGCCATATTGAATTTGGAGACTTACTTATGTTCAACCATTGACGACTGTAAACACTCTTGGGACGTAACTGTTCGAACATACCTGATATTTCACATTGGTTCCCTATATATTCACACCTACGCATTTGCTGATATCTATATATTCTCTATTACAGAGACATTACCGAGCTGTTGTGCAATCATTATCAGTTTGCCTCAATTTCGTGGTGTTCCGTTCCCTTTTAATTAAAACAAAGCAAATTCTATGATTACTTTAAGTGTCGATAGCGCTGTACCGTTATATGGTAGTGAGCGCATTGAAGGAAGCAGATCAGCCATCGAAGTATCAGTTTATCTATTCTTAATTCGATGCCATCCATGACGCATCCGCACATGGCCCACCATACCGTGCGTCGAATAGAGGTGCAAAAAACAGTATACCCACTGTACGTTCTTCAGACGAACGTTGAGTGACGTACGTGTAACCAACGACGTCAAATCTCAGAACTAAATCAAGGAGCTGGAAACGTGACGTTATTGACATAAACATTATAATCAGTTACAAGAAACAAACCTAAATTCGTTTGCGTTCGTGAGATAAGACACAATGTTTGGCCGCAATGGCCCGCCAAGAGTCCAATGGGTACAAGTACAGGCACAAGCGATCGACATCAATGACGAACCGACCAAATGCGATCGGATCGGCCCGATGTGTGTCTAAATACCCCGGCCTTCTGGCAGGCCGATCGGCTGGTGACAGTTCCGTGGCGGACCGTAGGACGGCCGTATTCACAGGGGGGAGGTGGGGTGAGACTGACAGATAACAATGGGTGTGTGGGCGGATGACTGGGATTCAATGAATAAGGGGGGCTGGCTGGAGGGATTAGTACTTTTAGGTCTCGGTTGTGAGAATAATGGTAGCAAGCGTGTAGTCAAACTGGGTCACGCGGATGGGTGCGGCAGGGTCAGTCGAGGGGAATTTTGACCTCCAAAAATATCCTACACCTACAATAAATTATGCAAATCTCTTGATCTTATTTTCTTCAGTAGGCTAGTACGTTTGTGGTGCGCTTTAAACCTTAAGGTTAGACGCATCGAATACTTCGACACACATTTACCACAGGGAATGGTTGTTTTGTAGCTGCGGGCCAGTTTTCCTCCTTAGTGTCTACTATAACGATTTCAAAGCAAGACAATAGCGAGGAAACTGAAAGATTGAGCATTTCATTCCTCCTGTTATTGCATCGCGCATGAATTTGTGTCACACAGGCAAAAGTGACACGGATATCGATGACACTCACTACACTTCTCATGAACTGAAATGAACTGAACTAATTATAGCAGTATTGTGCACCCGTTTCTGTCTTTCCAAAAGTGCTTTATTATCCATCTAAAACATTTCATACTCAGCATAGGTTGCCTGGGCGTACAGCACAAAGCTGAGCACTAGTAACCACAAGTTGCCTTCCATAGAACCAGACAAACATGCGATAGTTCACTTCAACTCGCAGGATCTGCGGCGAGTACCAGGGACGACTATTTATCTGCATCGATCCCGCCGTGTAGCGGAAACGCTTACAAGACGGTGGATAACAGTTTTAGCTGGCCCTGGATATGACAAAGTGAAATACGCAAAATAGGACAAAATGACGGTAAACTCGCAATTCAAGACATGCAAAATCATGACTTTATTATGGTAAGCTTTTCTGTTTCAAGGTCGCGCGCCAAGACATCGTGGGGACGGTCCAGTATAGTTGCAAACAGCTGATCTCATCGAAAAAGTATGATCTTAGTATACCACCTCAACGATCACCATCAGTGATCCAACTGAGTCTTGTTTCAAGTCGGAGCTGTGGTACGTTGGTCTTGACGATGTAATGCGACTTATCGACGTGTCTTACATCAATTAAGTGTCCGCAATACATTCAGCACTAGACGACCTACCACAATCGAAAATGCAGCATAGCTATTTTGCTTCTGTTGAGATTCAAAATTTGCTTTTACGGAAATTGAATATCAGTCAAGATTGACTGCGGCTGTCGCGTTCCCATAGACACTTTATTCAGCCTGTTTCGAGTAGAGGCGTTGTACCGGAGTTTCGTTCTTGATAGAGCTCGTCGGTAGTGCTTATTCTGATCACGGCAACTTCGCTATTCAAAACGATTGTGTTTAAGCTTTTGCACCTAATAATTCAGTCGTGCCTGATGTGAAGTCATTGTTGCAGTGGTCAACACTCTTGCCTCGTCGATGAGTCGTCGGTGTTCTACTTGCGATAGTGGCAAGGATATGAGCTACTGACAAGCTCAAACAAGAGCGAACCCCGAGTCTCTTGCTTGTTTTCGAAAGCAGTTGATTGAAATTTCTATAGGAGCATGACAACTGCGATCGATTATGAATGATTTTCAGCCTACTTATTTTTTTCCTTGGGTCCTTAATGTTGTTTCACGAAATTGTTTCTTTCCTTCACACCTCCCTATCCGTGATTGGTCGGTCTTGTCGAAAGGCGGACCAACATCTGACTTACTCTTGATGGAGTCACTCACTCTTCTTCCGGGTTGTAGTTCTTTGGTCCCGCTGGTCGGTTACAAGAAAAACTTGGTCGTTGCTTGTTGCTATACTCATCCTCGGTTTCCCCCGATTGCTTTCTGCTGCGATATTCACTTTAACTTTCAGAGACCGTGGGCTCAAATTTCCAGCCGAATGTAGGTTCTTTCATTGAATGTGGAATGAGGAAACTACAACCAACAATAACGCATATCAGAACCAAACTAAGTCAATGAACAGGTAATACTGTTACCCCAAAGTGTAGAACTAGACACAAACTTCAGTTTGTACGTGTTCGCATGATTAAGTACAACTTGACTACAGCAGGCCTTCAATAGTCCGGATGTGCAACGAGGGCTGCAATCGGAAGACTAGGCAAAGTCACAATGAGTTAAATAAGTTTTGAGTGTTCAGTTAAATATGTGGTCTTAGGGCAAACCGATTGGTTGATGGAGATTTAAAGGAAGTCAACAGAATGGCAGTGTTCAGTATTGTTATGGATGTGAAGAACAAGGTGACGGACAGGTCGCGAAGACTAACAAACATAACGGAAATCAATCCGAAGAACAATATCCTTACCTGATTATCGTCCAACATATTTTCCGCCTATTCTCACAACATGGCTGTGGAAAAACGGTTCGCGTCTCTTAAGCTAACGAAACAGGCTTCTCCCCACATCCACAAAATACGGTCATGGTAGAATGCTGTATGAATGTGCACATCATGTGGTGTATACTGGCTTAAAGAACGAAGTGCATGTTGTTTCACACTCGGTTACTTAATTGGTCGAGTACGAAATTCGAATTCAGATTCTTGATACCTGTCTACTTGATTCATGGTAACGCACTGATTACTTTATTTTTGCACACTTTTTCAGCACGAATCTGACTGAGTGTTTCTGTTTCCCGATGTTTAGTAGCGGCTGCTGAGAAGCTTCACACACCGTCCCTGAATTATCCTCAGCCAGTGATTTTTTTTCACATGTTTATCAACACTTCGAATGAACTTAGTCACATTTCTGGATGTAGTTTTAAGACGTTTCTGGGAGTTCATCTACTTAAAAAATGTGTTGTTAAATTTACTGGACAGCTGGCAGTTGCCGTGATCCGAAATATTGATGCTGCACTATTTCTGACTATTAATTTTCATGTCAACAACCGTGTTGGATACCGAGTTGGACAAACTGTATGTATACACGTGGTTTGGATAGCCGGTTGGCGGTATCCGATTCGGATTAGCCTGTCACAGTGATCGAAGCCAAAGGACGCNAAGTTTCCGAAAAGGGAAGCGGATGTGTTGTCAACGAACAGGAGTAGAATGGTTACAATGATATTACCTGCCTGACCGGAGCCTAACGTACTCGTCGTCTCTTCGCCGACGGTGTACTATGACTACGTTGGTGACTTATTAACCCCAAACGGCCAGCGCATTCGCGGCCGCACACATCGCAAATCTATATGGTCACGTCACCGCGACCTATGGCACCGATGGTTCCCTTGCGTACCGCACGCTTCCGCTCGCGGCCGCGCAATAGTTGCTCGTCGAACGCTTGGACACCCGCCCGTACCGTATTCCTCCAGGCCGTCCGGTTCAACGTCAAATCTTCCCAACATCTAAAATCAATGTTACAACGTGAAAGGCTCACCTGCACAACATCCTGGTACCTCCGCTTCTGACCACCGGGATTTCGTTTACCTGACTTCACTTGTCCGTACAGTAACTGCTTCGGGATACGGTCATCGCCCATCCGACGGACGTGACCGAGCCAGCGGAGCTGGTTCAGCATCAACATGGCTTCCATCCCGTCCGTGCCCGCTCGACGCCAATATTGAGCCCGCATACTATTCACTGAAAAAGGCGAAGGGAAACTGGCAAGCAGGAGAAGCGAATGACATTGTGACTGCTGACCGAGCAGGCAGGCGATTAATCACATGGAGTCATGGGGAGCCGGCAAGGTTAGGTCGGAGAGAATTCTGGACATATTCGAACATCATATACCAATACATCCAATCACCTGCTGGATTGGTGACGTATTCTACTTAAATGTGTCACACACACAGACTATTCAGTAATAGATTACCATGAAGGCTATCTCCGGTCTTGATAAGGTAAATGGCGCATCCTCAAGTAAGCCGTTGACAAGACTACGAGGGTCTCCTCGTTGATCCCTGGCAAAGTATTTTGGACGTCATCTGTTTAGTGCGGTTGTGATAAAGATTAAGGGAGCATTCTGGCCCAACTGGTGACGTAGACGTTTGCCTTTATTTTGTGGTAGTCCATCGATTCGGTAACAGCCTTCCTTTTGCGTGAAGTCCCAACACAAATTGTTCCGCGCTAGACAAGCGTTGTCTTCCCCAATATCTGTTATCTGAGTGTCATGCCGAAGGTCGTCACTATCTTTTTTAACTGTTTCAAATTGCGCAGACTATGACAGCAAGACCACAAACTCAGCATTATGTTTACCGCTTAACAGAATGATATTAGAATGATGAAACGGTTTATTACAACAACCGCATGAGCAGGTACAAAGCAGCCAGTCCGCCAGAGGCTGCACGCATTATATGAACAAGAGACGTTTGTGCGGTTAGTTCCCACTGCAGTTAACACGGCCAACCCAAATGATTATCGATCGACCGACCGTTAGACATGCAAACAACGTGTTTGGAACAGTCGATGACGCATCACGTGGACGCATCACCCTGGGATGCGTACGGCTGCCGGATTCCTATTACTTGCAGTCATTGCACTCAGTAGACTAAGCAGAACGTGCGAACAACATATGCGTGAGAGTCAAACTTGGTTTCTTCTGTCAGACCTCGACCCGGGTTATTACTTATGACCACGTATTTCTGATCTCCAAATGGTTGCGAGAAGTTTGCTCAGACTTTCATTTCCTATTCACATTTTCGGTAGACGAGATCCTAAAGTGTGCCGTGACAGACAGTGACTACTATGGCTAGAAGCTGTTTGCAAGTCTTTGACTTCAAAATGTGGAATATGCAGGCGACGTGGTGACGACATTCGTAGGGGTACACGAGGAGCCCGGAACATTTTAGGCTGTAGTTTCCGGTTTATCAATTTCGTATCGTCTTCGCACCTTTTGAGTGCAAAGTAATGTTGCAGAGCTCTACGAATGCTCTCACTCTTGATGGTGAGCCGCTTGAATTTTTTATGACGTTCATTCACCTTAGGAGGTGTATTAGCGCTGATGGCATTTCTAATGGGATCGCATAACCAGTGCTCGGATGGCGTCTGCCAACCCACGCCACCTGTGGCGACGACATGGTCTTAGTCTTTCTGTGAAAGGCCGAGTGTTCAGTGCCACTGTGCGGCTTCGAAACCTGGTCCATCCGTGCAGAGGGTGTTCGTGAGGTATCCGTTTTCAACTATCGGCGTTTTCGAAGCATTAGCAGCGTATGGTGGAACCACCATCTCAGCTCTGGTGAAATTTGTCGACCTGTTTTCAGAAAGAATAGACTTTGTCGAGCCATGAGCATTTCAAAGTCGTCTCACAGGCTTAGTTGGCTTGGCTACACCTTACGAATACCAACTCACTGTCTGCTAAACCGTGCCTTGTTTATGAGTGGTGCGTTCGGTGTGGTAACCCTAGCCTCTAGGAAGGTCGTTTACAGATCACAGCACGCTCCGGTTTCGGGTTCACTAATCGTAACGACACGACTGCAGTCAACCATGAGTGTCTTCGTTGGTTGGTCCGTCAACTGCCAACCAGGAGGGCCCTCCGCAATTCACACAACTGGAAAACATAATGTGATTACCGTGACAGTCTTACATCTTCTAAACAATTAATTTATGCGTTGTTAACTATAAACGTTTTTCGGTCTAGAATAAATTGGTAACTGTACCCACTGCTCCCTGCCCTCTATTTTCACTGTGCTGAGGGGTTCGAGATAGTTTATCACCTGCGACTACCACAGTTAAAGTGGATGCGGCAGCCTGGTGGCCTGCGTCTGATTTCGGTTCGGAGTGTGTGGGCACTCATTCTGAAGCTTGCTCCAATAGGGCGTCACCAGTTTTCTGAATTGGGTCCGAAGGACTAGCAACTTCTTTGGTTGAGGACGGTGTCTGATATGACATACGATAGAAGTCAATGACGCTTCTGTTACGAATCCCGTTGTAATTTGTTCACTTCTCCCGCTAAATCTTTTTTACGCCACACAGTACCTTTATTCTTCTCACTTTGTGATTTGTCCGTACTCCATGTGGTTTTTACGTGTCAAATATGGATATGGCTGAATGCGTTAGGAGAGCTGTCTTCTTTTGGTCCAGGTATCTCTGAAGATGTTGAAGTTAACGAAGCGAGGTAGTGGAAGCTGTCTCATGGGTGCCTTTTTAATCCTGCCTACGGCCCGACTGTTTTTTACATGGTTCAGGAACGTCAGTAACAAATGTTTTAATTTAGACGCATATACCAATAAATGCTATCGCTGTCTTTTCTTTCGAATTTAAATTAGGTTTCCAATTTTCCCTTGATTGTATGGCAGTTAAATATCTGTGTTAGCCACTGATTTAATTCTGCCAGTTATGAGTTTGGGCCATCTTAGTTCGATCACCCTATGGGAAGTTTACCAGCGTCAAAGATTTCAAAGTTTAAAACTGTTGTGACTGGTTCGCTTGTCCTACAGGCACGTAAGTAGATAACGGAATAACAGTCAGTGACACGATGTATAATAGAATGATAGTCAACGGTAACGAACAACGGACTACGGAATATGCACTACTAGTTCGAGACTTCCCGGCCAACCCAACCACCCAAGGCTAACACATGAACACAGAGTTCCTTTAAGTCACTCAATCCGAAGACAACACGGTCACAAACCAGACCATATTTACAAGGTTTGTGACCAATAAGAGGACCAATTAAAGGCGGACCAAATGATGAGCCGAATAGTACAGTGATGTGCGTAGGCCGGATGTGGGCATGTGAGCGTGGAGGCGCGCAGATGGGATGCCAGAAATTTGTCACAAGGGTTGAAGGACGAAGTGGCGTATTGTAGTGAGGAGATACGGTCGCACCATACTACTCACACCACTATTCAGTAGCAGCGGTTCGAGATGATCGCGGATCGAGATAATCGCGTGATAAATACGGCAGAGATACGGGATGGATCGTTGGAGGACAGAATGACATAT
>QNGE01004162.1:0-15124 GCA_008508345.1 Paragonimus westermani
ATTGCTGTCTATGATGATGATGATGATTCGAAGTAATGTATAATCAGAGCTGGTTTCAGTCCAGGTCATCGAAGTCATTTGTGGGTGATTGAATTTGGGATAAACGATTATTGGTAAGTAACTGTCAGTTTGGCAGTTAGAAATTTTTACAGCAACCCCCAGTTCATTCATCTAATCGGTATTTAAATTTGCATATAGCCCACTGTCCGGCTGTTTGGGTGTTAAGCATCAAGCAGAACCACTGACGTCTTTCTGTCCGTGATGACGACGATGTAATTGTCAGGTGTATGGAATGGCAAGTGGATTGTGGTTCTCAGAATGCTGTGATGTTGTTGAATCACTCACCATGCTATATCAATGGAAACAGTCGGGTTACGAAGTACCTGATATTTGTCATTACTCAAGGACAGTCAATCCTTCTAGTACTGGCTGTGTGTGATCTGATGGGCATGCAGTTTCATCGCCTAGATACTCGGGTGTATCTACCACACCAAGTCACGTGTAGATCAGCTTCCACCATACTGACACGAAGTGCATGCAGAATAATTCAAGCGATTCACCTACCCATACTGATTTAGTTACGCACTCATTTTTTTCTTCTTTGAAACCGTCTCCCTAAACCTGTTTGACGTATCCTGTTCTCAGAATGAGCTCTTCTATTACGCTATCTCGAAGTAACCTCTTAGGTCAGAATTTTATCTATAATAGGCTTACTCAAATCCTAAGGCATAGATTCAAATGTAGGCATTCAGGAAAAAATTAGTTGGTTTTGCCAATCGGTAGGTAAAAGCGACTCTTCTAAGAGTTATTGTGAGTTAAATTAAAAAGGCAGTACCAAACGTACAGTTCCCTTATAAATGACCGTAGCTCACCCAATCATCTTGCTGTTTCTGAAGCAATTTTCTGTCTTCTTGAGCTTGACATTCAGCACGAATTTTCGCTGAGTTCAGACGTTTCTGGCGTGCTTTCTGTGCCTGTTGCTCTAGTTGGTCCATCTTTTCAAGTTCTTCCGCTTTGGGTGGCATCGCCGAGCAGTATGGCAAAGTAACCGCACCCATGACACCAAGCGCCCGTCTTATACGGTCTAGACATTTTTCATGATAGCCGTCAGTTTCAGAGACCTACACAGAAATGCAAATAGTTAACGAAGAACTGCTTAATAACAGGGGCTTTTAAATGCCGTGTTGTCCAAAAGATGAAGACGTTCAGCGTGTGCAGTACAGAAGCTAATTTTTGATTTCACATTCATCACATGGAGCGTAGTCTCAAGACAACCAAGTCAGATCACTGTTGCCCAGAAATTCAACGGTAACAATAGTGGGTATTGAAATCCGGAAATCTAGGGGGGAATCAATGGAATATAACGGTAAATAGAATATTGAGGTTAGAAGGTAAGTTTGAGCCTGTCTCTTGCTCATCCTAGCGTCCCAGCGACTCTAACAACTCCTGAGTCATCCAATATGCACACATATTATGGAGGTTATTTCTTTTGACTGAGTCACTGAACGCAAGTTTGCATGTCTCAGTTACTCGCGTCAGCCCTACAGTCGATCGATTATTCTGGACGAAAGCTTCAGTCGTGACCGTATGATACCGTAGTCACAATATGACATGCATCTTTAGGATGTACAAAGGTGCGTATGATTGTTGAAACGTACTGTACTATCTCACTGTGGACCGACCGTTTGATCGGAATTGACCCACGTTAGTGGGGAACTCGGCCTCCAGTAACATTAGTGAAACAACCCCTCACAGACCACGGGTAAGCTGAATTTATTTCGACCAGGACTATCCAGGTGGTGAACCTCATATACATTGATGGTGGTCAAGAAGTCCGTTTAACTACCCAGTTAGAAGTCTATGCGTTCCGTCGTTCAAACTGACAGAGGTTCTATAACTTACACTAGGAGCAATCAGAAGGAGTTTAGAAGTTGAATGAAAGCACTAAACAAAAGTGTCACTATGATGGCATCTTATGCGTCGTTTTGGTCACCTTTAAAGTTTACTGGTCTTTCAGATTGAGGACACCAGAACTCAGTAGGTAATGATTGTTTAACTGTCAATAATGAAACACGGAACTCGATTCAGTGCACGTTCGTTGTGCCCACCACTACGAAACCTTAAGTGAAACATCTAGAACTCTCTTGCTTCCAATTTCAATGGGTAAAAGTTCTAATTAGATCTCAGTTGACATACAGAAGCCTGAAGAACGATCTATAACGTTATCTTTATCATCTGTACTAACAACGTAATCAACAGATTCGCATGAAGAGTCATCCGAAGTAACCCACGGAATATTAACACGTAATTGAATACAAAGTTCATTCATTTGCCGGTGGCATCTCTCCTTCTAAGGTGGGCGGTACTTTTTAATCCTACACGTAAGTACACAATGGATTTAGAATACCTCCTTGTTAAGCCTCAGGTGAAGCGTGTTTGGAAGTTCTCGTAGTAATCAACGGTTCACTTTCGCAAATACAGTTTTAAAAGGCTAGTCCTCCGAAAGCAGTCTGAGGATCGCACAGGGAACCATTCTCTATCCACATTTTGCGAAAAGTATTTGGTTACGGTATTGGTATGTTCGCCGAGCTCAGCGAACATACCGATGCCAAAACCATCAACCCGAGCTACGAACAACACCATCACTGTGCCCAACAATCAGTATTTCGTTACACTTGATACTAACTCAACTGTGCTCGTACAACCATTGGTCCTGCAAACGGACACCTTGCTTCGCAAAAAAAGACTATTGTTTTGGTCTCTGTTAACTGGAATGCAAACAGGACCAAAATTGATCACGACGAAATGCGGACATCAGAGAGGCTGCATTAAAACGGTTGACTTGTTTCATCGTCAACACCGTGTGGTCAAAACCAACGTGAACTGAAAAATATCGTATTCATTCTGATTAACTAAGCTGTCATCAGCTGCCATTTAACTGCAGTATATCAAGACACTGAAAGTAGTCCCCACCAGATTTTTAGATAATATTACGCTTAGACGGTAGCGGATGTGGGCTGGTTATTGACTTGCTGTCCATTCTTAGAAAGAAACACGTGAGACAGTCATGTTTAAATTCACGACTGAGTGCTTGGTGGTCGGATGTCGTTATCACCGATCTATTACGAGATGAGCATACGCAATAAAACATAATGTGTGAAATACAGCTGAAACTAGTTATGATTCCTATACGAAATTGTTTACCGTATATTGCAGTGTTTTAAATTTGCCATCTGGACGATTGTGTTGTTCATAATTGAGCAGGCGTCATTTCCTGGTCTTGCCTAGCGAGACGATTACAATTTCAATATTCGTGATTGGGTCATCGCCTGTACGCCTTACGATTTCTTCCCACCATCGATAAGTACGCAACTATGTTGTTGGCACACGCTCATCCATGATGAAAGCTCAGATTTCTTAAACCTACGCTGATGGACTGAATATTTGGCGAGATGACCGGACCACCTGACACAGGATGGTTGGCAAAGATGAACGGTGGTTGAATGCCCATGCTAAAATTCATCCTTCGTGTGAATGGATCAATTTTGTGACCCGCAGAACAAGGTCAAGTCCATGCTATTGCGATCTTTCTATTTACGTGTTAATCAGACGTCTTTGAAACACTACGAGTGACATGCACTTTTGATTCCCGGAACACACCTTTTAGAAACAATGCATGTTAATGAAGTGATAATATATTGGTAGATGAAACCATTGAAAATATCAGATTGTCTGTCCGCCACAGTACACGTAAAATTAAGATCACTTTCGATCTTATATCAGCACTTGACACTTGAACAGGACAATTCAACCGTTTAGTCAGTTCAGTATCAGCTGCTTGACATTTGCAAAAAACTAAGTCGTCAGTGTATTGCTCAGAGTACTACCTGGTAGAATCTCCGTCCTAGGATCGTCGGAATCTCCGAGTCATCATTATCATCATCATAGCAGTCATGAGTCTGACCAAAAGGTACCGTGGCTCGAGCCGCCGCTCACCTCTCCGAGTGCTGCTCGCAGAATATCATCTGTCACGTACTTGAAGACAAATGAAGAAGTTAGATAGCCCTGTACTAAGATAGGTTTAAGCCTTCTGTAATTATCGAATTGGAGAGACTGAAATCCCATATTTCACCCAGACTCCTCTAAGAAACAAAAGTTACTTAAGGAGTAGACTGAAACTGAGTCAAAAGCTGAATTTATGCCCAAAAATATCACATTTGCTGTCTGTAAATCAAGCGTCTAGTTTGCACTATCTACTACAAAATGAAGATTTGTTTTGTAAATGCTTGTGTAAGTGGGCGACTTGTCTAATCTTATTCTCTTCTGTTTCCTCTGCGTAGTAAAGGCCTCCGCAGTGAGGAAAGCATGAACATGTTGAATACGATGGAGACAAGATTACCGGGTCTGTAGATATTTACGGTTCTAACAGCCTTCATCAAAATAGGAACAGCTGTTGGCAAACACTACTCTCAGTGCACCTGTCCGGTCTCCCATATAGGATGTGGTTTTGTGAACATTCATATGACAACATCTTATTGCATTCTTTTAGGAGTCCTAAAAGAACAAGGTCCTGGAAAAGCGTACTGTTGTTTTTCTTTAAATTAAACACGTGAGTGATTAGATCAAACCAACTATCTTCATTGAGTAAGCTGGCTAAAGTGGACAATATGGCGACCACACCTACAGAGACAATTATGCCAGGCAGGCCAGTAGATAGAGGTCCGACAAACTACAGTCTTCTGGTCCTCCAGGTTGGGAGATGGAAGAAGGTTGGCATCTTTTGCCGGAAGAAGTACTAGTTTTGGTACACTGCCAGTCACCCACCACCTCGCGGTGCAGGCTTTTGAGCCAAAGGTTTTAGTTGAGAACCCCAGTCGTTCTAACGTCTAGGTCCAGGTGTCCTGGCAGTTTATTAGCCCACATATAACCACGAATACTCACGGTCGGACCACTCTACAAAGTGTTCGACGCACCGTCCGGGTCGCCCGACGGGTTGCGTGTCTGTGAGCCATTCTTCTCACAGAAACTTACCAGTTCATTATTTCTGGTCACCGGGATAGCTAACGAAGAAAAGCACAACTCTACTATTCCTCCATGATGTCTACTCCCATCTGTCCACTAACCTAAATCAGCCGATTCTCCGAATGCTCAGGTGAACTCTTTCTACCGTACATATCAGGTCGATACGGTGTTAATCTTACTAACTAAATTATTTTTCCCCACAGATAACTGAAGAGGTGACACCCGAGTAAGAAACATTATCATAGTACTCACTGTTGTCATCATTTTAATTTCTGTCTGCATAAGCAACACCTTTCTGGTCTCTGTAGACAGACATTCACCAAATTATACACGGTTGCGATCCACTGAACTCTAACTAAGAACGTAGTTCTTCTTGAGTTGTGATCTTCAATTTAGTTTGATCACAAAATTAAGCTTTGTCATTAGCAGAAAGAAGAGCTACTCTGCAAAAGTGTCTACCGGCGGTCTTATTTAAATAGTGGTGCTAGGTTCGTGAATAAATGTTCCGTTTCCGCTTTGTAACAGTATGATCTCAAGGCCACTTGCAGACATGTTGGACACGGCGCACGGACATGAAGTGGCAGTAGCGTTTACCAGCTGTACGGAGTTGATTAAAATACAAAATGAGAACGGTGAACACATTTTTGCCAACACATTAGGTACTTCGGGTACGTCTCTATACTTTATATCGTTGGAGTGTGTTGACTTGATTGAAGTGGACTGCAGCCACCGGCTCAACAGTCTAACTTGATAAGGACGAATATGTAGGGTTTTCCTGTAGGACACATCTCATATTCAGTTGTTCATGAGTCTGATTTTCTTGGAAATGAGGGGTCAGCCAGTTCTACTGATCTAATAGACACGATGTTATTTCCTCGTTTTATTACACCTGCGAGTAGCAAATTTATTCCAAGTTAAAACGATCGTATGAATAGGGCCGTAAAATCGCGGTCACGTTTAAGTATACATTACTGGTTACGGTAAACGTTTGAACTACCAAAGTTTCCCGTTCCTAATCACCTTTTTTGTTACCAAACCGACGGTAATGATCCATACATAACACGTTCTGCTACACGTTCGCTTGGCTATGTACTCTCATTTAGTCAGTAGGACGACGCACAAACCGTGACATAAACTGGTTGCCTCCTTGTAGTCTCTACTACAAGATTTTGTGTGGAAGTTTTCGTAGCCTTAACTAGTGCAGCTTTTCCAATAAACATAACGTGCAAATCTGCCAACATCGTTAGGGTAACAAATTGAACTTTAATGACCCAATACAGCGAAATTTCTTTTCGAATCTCCAACGTTATTTTGGTATCATCCTTGACGAGCGCCACAACGTTCTGGATCGAACACTCGACCCCCTCCGTGATTAGACAAGGCGCTTGGTATGGTGTTCAGTAACTGATCCTTGGACGGGGCGTTTGCGATTTCTCCTGCAATACCATGCCAGTAGAAATTCTACTGTCGCATAAATCACTTGAGGAGTGGTATGACCACATGCTGTGCAGTGTGATCCTGTAGGCTGACTTATGCAGTTGGTCTGTTACTTTCTGTGAGCTCAGCGTAACCATCACATCAAATGCGATGTTTCTTATCGAGGTCGACCAGAATCAGGTCCACATAGGTAGAAGGAAGTGTGGCTAAAGTTACACGACAAGGACAGATGGTACATCTACATCGCATAAGCAGTTCTATTCTAGAATTTTTTAAACATGGTCTTCTTATACTCGGAACACCAAAATGGCTATCCAAATTTCGCCACTGTTATGTTTTGGGCATTATTCATCCAAGACGTGTCCCAATAAGTCAGCTGGAAACAACAAGGAGAAAGAAACCGTGGATGACAGACGCGTCGACAAAAATCAAGGTTGCAGCAGCTACTTACTCTAAAAGTTTCTATTGGTTAATGGTTGTTTTGTACTCATTCCCTTCACTGTTATTCCCAGTTGCATAGCTATTTCTTTCAACCTACAGGAGATATCTGAACATGGTTTACTGAGGTTACAAGTGTGCTGCTTTATTTCTAACAGTTGGGATTTGCTAGTTTATCTCTAACCCTGAGTGGGATGTAAGCGCTTCTCTCTACAACCTCCAAGATCTT
Organism: Paragonimus westermani; assembly: GCA_008508345.1. Lineage (NCBI taxonomy): Eukaryota > Metazoa > Platyhelminthes > Trematoda > Plagiorchiida > Troglotrematidae > Paragonimus > Paragonimus westermani. The sequence goes on from QNGE01004162.1 coordinate 7,127, forward strand.
ATTTAACTGTCTACAAATTGTGTTCAGTTTAATTCTGAATGGCTTTTTTTATAGACAGATAGAGGATATGACTAGAGGAAGCTCTTTCTGTTCAAATTTGGAAGACATCTTGAAGATGACTGAATCGGATATCTCAGCTAGAACTGTCAAACCACATGTTATTGATAGTCTAATTTTCGCCGACACCTTTCGTCTGGCATTGGTCGAACGCATTGAAACTACTCACCAGAACCTAACTTTATCGAACAAAAGTGAGTCCAGAGAAAGTCTGATTATTTTAGATTTACTGGACAATAAAGTTACTGGTCAACGATTATTCGTGAAACAAAGTGGAATTATCAAAACACCCAGTTCCTCCATGTTCTCGAGTACAGAAGAGTTCTGAAAGAAAAGCTCATTGACTAGAGTCAGGTTTGTTTTGATAGTCTGCTGCCAGAATACGAGATCGTAAAAGAAGGTTTACTCGCAACCCTAAGAAACTCACTGATACTGAGAACAGGATGAGTAAGACCAACGAGACAGTTCAGGCGGATCAAAAGAAGCATATGTAAACAGAAACATCTGGTTAGTGATATGAAGTGATAACCAAAGACTTCCAACAACCGATGTGCTTCAGTTGCAAGGCTGCGTTTGTTTCCAACCGCCAAAAGACTAGTCCTTCATAGCCATAAACACAGGTTGGACAAACGTTCTGCCTCATGTTAACCGCAACAAATTTCACACTGACTGGATGTGATGACGTCTAGATGTGCGAGAAGCGGAGCATTTCCAGAAAGGGTTGAAATAGTCGGCTACTTAGCCTATTCAATCTAGCGAATCTGCTATTTGAGAAGTCATGCGCACAACCGTTTAGCAACCAGCTTTTGTGCATAAAAGTGGTTAAAGGTACGTAGTGGATTTATGTGACCCTGATCGAATGTGTCCACACGTTTTTTGTCTTCAGTTGCCTGGTGCATAGAATATGTAGGTGTCACTTTGCGCTCAATGAAAACAAACAAAGACCCTCAACGGATTTTCTGTCCGTCTTAATAGAATACGAAAGATAATGGGGTCAACGGAACATCCGCAGAAAGGAAGAAGACTGGATTGGATTTGGAGGGTTGGAACAACATGGTGGTTACAAAAACGAACCTGGGTTGTAGGGATTCAAGAACTCATTAACATATCTACACGCCTCTAACAGTGAATCCTTGTCTCTCTTGAAGAGATATCCTCAATGTCATCTTTACAGACGGAAGTATGTCATTAGCGAATACCGCCCTAGTCATAGAGGTACACACTTCTGTTTCGTTCCCCACATCGCCGCCACCGATCATGCAATCTCCAATTACGCCAGTCGGCAAACAAATTCCACATTTCCATTATCCGAAATTAAATCGGCGTGATTGCAGCGATCGTGCACGAGCACTTTGCACTTTGAGGTTGTGAAGCACATTGCAAAATATGTGGCTCAGTGCGTAATCGTGTCTGGCATGGTTCGTGCTACTTGGAAATTGTTAAACAACAGCGTCTCATCTTCAATATGAGCAAGTCTAGTCAGCCTTGCGCCAGTTAGGATGTTCACGTCAGTGTTTTGCGGGTACCGTAGAGAGTCCCCCATTGTTTCGTCTATGACAGACTTGAACAAAATTGGTGCAAGTGGACATCCCCGAAGTACGCCACTCCTGGTACTGAAACTTTCAGACCATAAACCCTAAGTTGTTCGTGTCCGTCGCGTTTTTATTAGGTCGCTGATGATAGTTTCCTTGTTATAATTTCCCCTAGTCAATCAGTCTAACATTTGCCTATTATTTTGGTAGCTTTGTTGACAATTTATAACCAGATTTACAATTCCGGAGAAGTGCGGACCTAAGTGTAACACTGTCGACGGTCATAGGAACTAATGAACAACCTAACCGGTTAATTATCTCATCTACATAGCTGAAAACGGAACACAGATACTGGACGTATTATCCTCACATACTGGTCACATACCCTACTGAAATCCTTGTCCATATCCAAACAAAGAGGGTGGATCTCTCGTATGTCAAAAAAAGCCAACACATTTTCTTCGGTGTCTGCAGGAGTCTCTGGTAAAGGTGCGATCTTCGCCAGACGAGCTGCGAGTGACTGTTGATAGGTGACCTCGAGCACCTCGCGTGCCTTCTCTAGATCGACCTGTTCCACAGCTTGTCGCATCTCTTCACCTTGTTCCGGTACCAGTTCATCGTCAGCTTCGCGTTCGGTCTCTTCCATCGTGGAACGGATCACGAGTCTCTCCTTTTCAGCCTCGGCGTCTTCCATCGCTGTTGAATCGGAATAACACAGTAGATGTTTATACATTCGAGTTTATAACTACTGTCTCTTTGTGTTACAGCACGGTTCGTATTAAAAAGTTCAGTTAGTTGATCCAATTACCTCAGTGACAAGGAAGATCACAAATGTAAAAAAACCGTACTGATATTCAACTTTGTCATTGTGGTGTTGACGATTGGTTGTGGTGCAGGATTCAAAGCAAGAGAAACTTTGCTGCCAACATAACCAGAAATGTGTGGTAAATTTTCAAACTAATCTATACTCTGAATGAACTGGAGTTATTGGCAGCTAAATTGGTTGTCGGAATTTTGCAACCAATATCCGTTGTTAACTATGAAGCAGTCTCTCTAATGTAAGTTCGATCAACTTTAGGGCATCCTATATTGGTATACACCATAAGCCTAGGAATGATGTAGATTCATGGAAAACTGAACGAATAGATTGGTGAACGTGTGATTCTAACCGTGTGGAAAGTTATCTATCATGAGTTACGTCTAGGGGCATCCGTGCTACTCCGTCCCTCCATTTGAACTGGCGGCTACATCAACATTATGAAGTCAGATTCTATGAATGAGCACTCGGAAAGAATATGTGGTTCTGTCAAAACGAAATCATAGTTACACCACTGAGTCTTGACTGTAGCGGAAAAAATGTTGCTGTGCAGTTGTTGTTGTGCTGTTGTTGCTTAGCCTTGTGAGTAACAGAACACGACCGCAATGCGTGTGAGATGAGTTCTTAGATTGCCTTAAGTATGACTCTTTACAGCAGCAATGATCTCTGGTTGGAATGGCCACCAATAGTGAGCAGTATATCGGCACGTAGTCCTAAGTGAAAGAAGAGGACGCTCCTGTTGTCGACCACTTGTAGGATAGTTGCATGGAGGAGTATTGGCACAAGCCTGCATCATTAGGAAAATCCTATGGAAATTTTTATCAGCTATAGGCAACCTTACTAACCAGTAGCATCAGATGCAAGGTTAGACCGCATATACCCTTCTGGGCCCCCAGTGAGAACATCAATCCAGTTGCATCGTCCAGTTGAGGAGAATGTGAGGCCAGACGCCAGAATCCCTAATCGACCAATGTATTTGTATGTCTGATGTCTTTGTGAAGCCGAAGCCGGAGCAAATTTATGCCTTGGTTGTGGTGTCCAATTAGTAGCGCGCTCTTTTGTGTGTAATAATTTGATTTTTGAGACACTCACTTACTCAAGCAGACAGCGTGTTACATGAACGCTGTTAGGAATTCGTAAATATTTCTCAATCGGATTTCAATATTGCCCCCCCCCCAAACGTGACAACATCAGCCTTGTACTGAATTTGTTTACTGTGATCTATTTTAACTCACCACCTCTGTTACTCATTCCATATTGAGTAATATTCACAGGTCTGGTGATCTAATGGAAGAGAGACTGTCGGCTACAAACATCAAAATCACCGCCTCGGACTTCAATGCAAACGGTCTGGAAATCGGCCATGGTAGACTGAAATTTGAGAATGGGTCTCAATAAACGTCATGTTATTAATTTATGAGAGTCCATTTCCATTTGCTTATAGCCATAGTTGTCAGTCTTTCCCGTTTGGTGAGTTCCTACTTTGATGAAGATAGGCAACCGAATTGCTGACCGAACGCATTTTTTTTTAGACATGAGCGTTTCCGGTCAGAACACTTCCTGCCTTAGTATATATGAGCACCTACCAACTAGGACAAGTTTTGCTTACTGAAAGGTGATCAAGTATCAATTGCTTTGACGGGCAATCGGTTTTTCACGGGGCATTATTTTTTACAAAAGGGAGTTACCAATGGCGGTCAGAGTCCTTAATGATTTCACAAGTAATGGATTAACCTAGTGGTACATACCTCATAAGCCCGTTAGTTTTTACTAATCACTTTAGATTAAATAAGTATCAGTATGTGTGAATTAAACAAGATTAAAGCACACACAATAAACAGCAGTTGATTTAATAGCTGGACTAACATAACAATGAGGAGTTCAAACGCCTTCTACTTTTTACAAGTTCCCTGTGGTTTCCCAAAAACGTTTCCTCAAATTGTTGGACAGCATTAGAGAAGCTGTTGGTCATTCATTCGTGGATTTTTGAGTAAGTTAACCGTTTACATGAAGAACTTGCACACTGGGTCACCTGGATTTATGTGGCAGATTTCGAGAGTGAGAATTGTCAATAAGAGATCATTCTCAGGACGGCTAGATGTCAGCCTAGTAGCTGATAGTTTTCCTATTGTAGCCGGGGAACCTGAACAATGAATTTTCACACCAACATACTGGCTAGCGTTTCGTTATAGATATATTTAATTGTGGATGATGAGCACCCATTTGTTATCGGTTGCCATGTCGACATCTTCCTGTTTCAGGATGATTCAAGTAATTAGAGAAGTACACTCATGAGCTTTTGCAGTCTGAGTTCAAAATAATTGTTTTCTTACCATTCCTCCCTCTCGTTTTCAAAAGTAACTTTTCACGAAATAAACACTTCCATATATCGAAGAACTTTCTAGTTTCCGAAGTCTTTCATACTGAAATCCATGAGAACTCTATGGTTAATAAAAAAAATTTGATTTACATGCATACAGTAGACTGTTTGGCACAATCTTTCATTTTGCTCTGGATGCACACCTGCTAGAGAAACATCAGTGGAGGAAGCAAGACTTGCCAAACTAAGCGCACCAATGACAAATGCTTCACTGGTGCCTACAGTTCGGATTGTCGACAAACTGCATTGCGTTACTTTGCCTGCAACTCCGGCTGTTTTTCTTAATGTTCTTCTTGAACTGAACCTAACGAATAGTTTCAGTCTACCAATAGTTTATACTTAAGTTCACATATGAAATATTTATACGGCCACTTTTCCTCAAGCCTTCGAATCATGGAAGCTTTTGTCGCGTCAACCTTGGTTTACTTTAAGGTGGGGCAGCAAAAACAGACAGTGGCTTACACTAGTTATCGGTCGAAGCAGTCTGAAAAACGGGCCACAGCTACTGTCACTTTTGCTAATCGGTGAGTAGGGAGGCGGATAACGATAAGACAAGCCAGGATTGGGGTAGGAATTAAGTCATTTAATTTGGGTAGTAGGCAATTAGCGAAACACCATCTATAAAACAATATCGTGTTGGACAAGGAGATTTACGGATATGAAGGAAGTGCAATCTGTTTATGAAGAAGGAACACTTATCAATATGTGGGAGAGACTGTATGTAGAAAAGTGAGGACACCCTAAGTATTCGGAATCTTCGTCAGACATATTTTAGTCGATTAGGAATCACACACACACACACAGTGTTATAGGGCAAATTGAAGGTAGTCATTCATTGTCGTCAATAGAAGGCATGCTAAAGATTTGGAAACTACTTGTCATATTCTCTACGAAAGAAGGATTCCGCTGAAAACAAAACAGAAATATGCATGTATAACTCAATAATGGTGCCACAGTCACAGTAAGTTCTCTAAACACTGGTTATCTGAAGGAACTTAATAATGACTTCCGTATGTGACAACTCAAAAGTTTCCACGATTCTGACAGATTTGTGTGAGGCAGTGATGTATGGTTTACAGAAATATTCGAAATGAGAAATTTCTGTTTTCAAAAATGATTAAAAACAATTTTGTTGGCACTCGCGCTAAATTTTTTTAAATGGATGAACCTTTATTTTGAAGGAAGGAGTGTGGGTACATCTGGTTTCAGTCGTTATATCTGATTGATTTTGACTGGGACACACTATTTTTTATGCTTACATGTCATTTGGGCATCGGTTAGAAATACAAATGTGTTTCTGTTTTAAAACGTGGCTATGATTATGCTGAACTCAACCGAGGACAGCCTGCGTCAAGGAAGTCCACTTGCACCAATTTTGTTCAAGGCTGTCATTGACGATATAATGTAGGACTCTCTACGGTACCCGCAAAACACTGACGTGAACATCCTAACTGGTTCGTCTTACTTTCACTTATAGATGGGTTTCTTGTTTGCAGTTTGTGTGCATCCTGATTTCAGATATTTGGCGATTAGTGTCGTTCGGTTCCATTGGTACCTCTCTTGTCTTCCCTTTTTCAATTTCCGAACTTGCTTTTCACTTTATGACCTTCAGTAATTCATTCAACTTTGATAGCCGGTTGACGATGGCGTCACAACCCATATAGGTGTTTTTAGCTCGCGATTTTGTGTTTATTTCTGCTGACTTCGGGAACTACAGACCACTGTGTTTGGCCTATGATATGCTTTAAGCTCGGACAACGTTGTCGGACACAAAAATATGTGTATATTCTTTCAAAGCCGGTCAGTAGGATAAAAAATTTCTTTAAAATACTTCATAGTGGCATTTAGCTTGACGGTGAACTGGTCATTCGTCGCTGTCTTTATATTTTGACCAGTGATATTCTACCAACTTTGACATTTCCCACGCGCCTAACATTAATCGCATTAATCAAAGAAGTCATTCCTGCACGTATGTTTGGTTTCATGTGCCAGTATAAAGAAAACTGTCTCTCGATTAGATGCACAGCTAGAGACAGGCACCAGTCATTTTTCCAGCGTCAGTTGCAGTATAAACCAGTGTTTTCTGTTCTAGTTGAGCACCTAGGGGGGATTTTTTCACTGTGAACATTGAAAGATTTCTTTGGAAATCTGTGTGTTCTAGGTGTCTTGTTCAATCTGCTAGCATTTTGGTAATTATTTGACAACTGGGGTCATTGATCTCATGAACACCAGACGAACGGTTCCGCTCAAATAAGCCTAACCGATCGAGTACATTGTCACTAAAAACGCAAGTGAGTGAATTTCAGCTGACGAGTACCCCCGACAGTGTTATGGAAACAAAATGTGGAATAAACTAACTTTATCCACATAATCTCACTTCGCATTCCGTCTTACTGACGCGAACAGCATTTGGCATTCGCTTAGACCGTGATCTTAGGCAGTGATTTCGACCACAAGGACGTATGTCCCTTCTAGGTTGTGATTCATGAAACCGCTCTAGTAACATTCGTAGTCAACTTCACACTCATAGCTGATGTAACTGTCGTTTGCGTTAGTCGAACCGACTGAATGTTACAGGGGGGAAAATAATTGTACGCATCTTAAATGACATCTTGTTTATAGAATCTTGCCACGAGAGGGAATTCACGTTAACGTAAATTAACCTTAACAAGCGCGGATTTACTGACTCCACTCTCCACTAAGTCCGAATTTTTATCAGAAATTGTGAGAAACTATTTATTTCAAACTGACCGTCACCAAAACTTGTTCGAAACTTTTGAAGTCCACTAGGATTTTCAGGTGGCCCACTTCGGAAGAAAATTTCACACTCAAACTTTGTTCTCATTATAACTCAATAGTATTGTCTTCATCCACAACGGCATTCTTACTCCGACCGCCATGTTTGTGGAACCAGCTTGGTAAACATAATGTCAATAACTTCAAAATAGGTGTGGCCTAATGATGCTCTCCAAATGCTCAATCACAACCTTGTGAGAATAGTGTCTGGCCTGCCCATCATCATCATCATCATAGACAGCAATACATCAGTGGTTCACACTAATGCTTAACTGCCACACAACCATGAAGAAACAGCAAACCCTATATAGAAAGAGAGAACGAAAAAGAAGGGGACGGGAAGGGACCTAACTACTGAAAATGACTACGTCCCTATTCAAACGTTCAGCATCAAGGTGCCTACACCTTGCAAACAA
>QNGE01004162.1:15163-66988 GCA_008508345.1 Paragonimus westermani
ACAACCGGCTTCATTGTACTAACTGAGCATGGTTTAATCTTAACTTTCCACATGTTTTGAAAGAAAGAACGTAACCATTCACGTATCACCTTCAAGGAAATTTCCACAAATGTTTCCAGCATTAACATGGGGAGACCTAAAAACACTCCACCTTTAATATTCTACAACACACCCGATAACCCCATTTAATTATGGGTTTGATCAGAGTTCTACAAGCTCATCTGTGTCAACAATGTAAAGATCCCATATCTGAAATGTGTATCACCGTTGGCCATCGAAATTATTTGTTAATGTTTCGCAAGCAGCCGGTCTACGGACACTTCATTCCCGGGAGAAATCTAGTTTGGAACTGGAAAGCAATATCAAATATTTGTGTTTGATCTGCTAGTCAGAAGAAACTTCCTTCACCTACCTAGTTTCTCTGCCATTGTGATTTGACGCTCACGAGCCTTGGCTGCGTCCGGAGCCATCATAGCTCGGTAAAGGTTTAGACGTCGGATAAGGCGATCGTGATAGGTCTCCAGTCCATCAAAGTAATGCTTTTCCCCTGCATTTATTTCTTCCCCTTCTTCTTCAGTTGCATCACCACTTTTAGTCCTCTGATCATCCGTCACCTGTTGACTTTCTGAAGGGGCCAGATAAGATTCACCTGGTTCTAGTGTGGTCTGCTTCTCCAGACGGAAACCGATTGGCCATGGAGGTGGAATTACTCGAGCTTGGGTTGGGTCCATACCGGAAGCTGCAGCTTTTTGAAATAATCGATGCAACACATATGCATTGCTTGCTTCCATCACGATAACATGATGCGGGATTAAAAGTCCATGAGATGGTAGACGTTTGTCGTCAGCCATTGCGTCCTCGTCATCCGGATCGGCTGGTATGAGATAATAGAATTCGTATGGATAAATTGATGAGGTTATCGCCGAATTTCAGTAGAGAGAAGGACTTAAGTGATTTACAAATGAAAAGCATGTTCACTGTTTGCAGTATTCAAAATAAAGTACTAAGCAATTTGGTTAGTTTGAATAACGGCAACAATGCACGTATGTGTCTGTTGGTGTACTGCTTGGAGCACTGTTTAATCTATTAAGAGGAATCCGTTAAACAACTCAGGCAAAACACTACCCTGAACTGAGGAGTTGTTTATTTTCTGTGAAGGTTCACCGATGGCTTCCAATTTGAACATAATAGTACCCACATTACCATTTTGATCTATTTGTCTCTTGACAGACTAAATTAAACCATAGATTGTACATGATAAGACCAGTTTACTTGGTGAATCGAAGTTCTCGTCTACTCGGTCTTGCAAACATCGCTGTTGACAGGAATGATTAACATGACTGATGTGCAACTTGTCCACACCTGGATAGTGCAGATGGACACAGTCTGCACTGACTACGCCTCCAAGGTCACAAGAGGATTATAAAGATGTTTTGTGTTATTTTTTCGGAAGATGAAAATTTGTCACTGTCTGTCTCCTTAGTTGAACTCGGCAGGGCTGAATGGGGTACGAGCTGCACCTTAAGTTGTCTTCGTCCTTCCACGCTATCAGGGTGTGAACAGATTTGTGCAAAATCCTACGACACCTTATTTCTACCGTGTTCTAACCCTCGTTTAGTAGCTGACGTGGGCGACACAAAGAAAGACTATTGGAAAACCTGTTCTGTGTCAGTAGCAATTATAATCAGTAACTCCTGATTTTCCTGGTCATTTACAAGGTTCCTTGCCAAACTTTAACTCTACAGAAGCAGACTAGGACTTCTCATTGCGTCAGTAATCCTTTTAACGCTATTTGTGGCAGTCTAGTAAGCGAGATGAACCTGGAATTTTCAAAGGCGTCAGCCAGTGGGTCGGTTACGTTTCTAATCGACACTAATAGAACCGACTACAAATGTGCTCTGACCAGATATTCACAATTAGTTAGTGACTACGAGCAAGAGGTAGGCTGTGATTGGACTTCAGTCCGACAACTGGTAACTGATCAACTGAAGGTGAGCTAATTTTACTAACATTGTATTGAAGGCAGCTTGTGCAAAATGACAGATAGTGAGTGGCGATTGAAAGGAAATATGTATCTATATTCAGTTTAGTGATGGAATTCACACAATTTTTTTAATTACTGGAAGGATACAGTTATTAATAACGTAACGAATACAAGGAGCAATACGGACCGATTTTCTGTGTCAAATGGGTCGAACGAAGGGCTAGTCACTAGTCTATTTTATGAACTTTAATTTCGGTAGCAATCATCCTGACCATCAACTACGTTCTCTCAAACTCTATAAGGCTATCTACAAGAGTCAACATCATAAACCCAAGCGAAAACGGTACGGAAACAAAGTTTACAGAAAATATACTGAGTCCTATCTGTAAAAGCATCGAACACTTAAGCCATACTTACAAACATATGTGTCAGGTTTCAGATGGAATAATTCGGCCGTGGCTTCCTTGGAATCAAAATGTTTCTGATGCGAAGATGGATCGGAGTTCAAACGATACTCATACTAAGACCATACAATATTGAACATTTCTGTTAAGAAGAACCTTAGACACTAGTGTGTTAGTGACGTTCAATGTATAGCCACCAATTAACGCATCAGTGTGTCAGGCAGTTGTTATGCTACAATGGTGTTTTGTACTGCTAACAGAACTATTGTGCGAGAACTATTGTGCGAGAAGTAAGTTTCTTTCGGCAGTAAAGTAGATTAGTGTGTTGCTTACCTACAGTAAAAATACACACAAACAAACGTTTGTGCAAGCTGAGGTTTTGACTCTTGAAAAAAACACATCTCGTCCCTTTAACTTTTCACAGATTGGGATTTTCAAGTGATTTTTTGTCCCATGGTTTTTTGACAGTCAAGAACCTGACTTGTTTATCCGGATTCTGAAATCTACATGTCAACAGAGACCCAAACACATATTTGCTAGCACCTAGTTCTACATTCAGTGTACTACGTTCAACCCTTGCTGTTCACTAGCGGTGGTTGTGAGTATTTACTGATCAGTGTGTGTGTTGATGATGTTGATTTGTTTTCCCACCTGTTTATCTAGTTACCAAACACTTCGTCACCATGTAAGTTATCACCAGTACAACCCATTGTTTGGGGTTTAGAAAATAACCCGTACGAAATTTCGCAGGCAGTGTTACTCATCCGAGTAGTGGATAATTTGCAGGTTAAACAGCCACTTTTGATGAGCAACCCATCACAAGGTGTGTTGTTTTTGCTATCATCATTGTATAAACTGGGCTGAAAATCGGACACAATCTTGACGACCACATGATTTGCTGATATCTTAACTCTTACGCAGGCGATCAAGAAACCGATGTACAAACGATTTCGATCAGTAAAGTGGATATGATTTCAACGGTCCGTGGACAGTATAGGGAGCCTGTTTTCAAAACAATAGACAAGTTTTGTGTTTAGTTTTTTGGCGAGTATTTTGTGTTTGTCATGTTTCACTGAGAAAAGGTTTCAACGGTTAAAATCGAATTAACCTTTCTGACAACAGGGTTATGCAGATCCGTACATTGGTCCCATACTTGACCTTGATGCATCAGGATCACCATCACTGATGGCATTATGTCAGCGATTAGGATTGATAGTTAACTGTTATACGGTCGTGAAAAAAATAAGACGAGTAGACATATCAGTAATTCACGTTCAAATTTAAACAATCAATAGAAATTTCACCACATTCTGAACCCAAGTAACTTGGTTGTGAAATTAATGCGGTATTCCCATGACAATCTCATTGCGACTTACACAATATCGCTTTAGTAATAAGTATTAATCTACAGACAGTTGAAACAAACGATGATAACACTTAAGCCACTGAACGCGCTTATCAACCATAGCCATTAGTTTTCCTAACCAAAAGGTTCTGTTGATTTTTAGAACTTCAGTTCGCGAGACTAACACAAAATGCAGTTTACAGTTTGTTAGTGTTTGCTCTGGTTTCTGTTTACTAGCCATCGATCGGTCACAGCTTACTGCACATCAATAGGCCGGGGCCCAGCATGGTGAGCAGTCGTTTGGCAACTTTGTGCATTGGCATCCCTATATATTTTAGGGCATGAACGAGTGAACTTGGTCGATCTCTTAATTCATGAACGAATCTTTTAACTTGCGTTCCATCCGATAAAACTGACTGAGCTGACAACACTCAGATGTGCTGCGGATCAACAGAGGAAAAATAGTTTACCAATTTCCAACAGTTGGTTAGCGTCCCAGTCAATATTAGAGTCTACGGCATACCTAGTCAACCAGCACCGAATAGACGTACTTCTAATGTTACAGGGTACCAGGCTGAATAGATTTACGTGCCCAATCAGTCACTCCCAACATACTACATACATCAGTTAACAAAAGATAGGCTTCACTCCAACTTCTGGCTACCCTACTTGAGTAGGACGATACACAATTAAATCATGTTATGTTGTTTTTATACACACAAACCATGTTTGCACATATCTACCCACTACCCAGTCAGATATCATCTGTACTCAATGACTTACGTTTAAACAACATTTCGGCTTGCGCCATTGTTTTTGGGAATCCATCGAGTACGAAACCCTGATTTTGACAGGCACGGGACAACAGCTTGTGAGAAACCAGTCTGAAATTGGATAAAATCAATTGGAATGTGAATTACACTTGGGAGATCTGGGCATATGTAGTGTTGCTCTACTCTTTGGGTCAATCTAAATTCAGATGAGAAAACAACAGGCGTCGAGGTGATCAGGTTTCAGTGCAAGGTGTGTGAAGTAACGTACTCCTGGTGGTGAAGGTGCTATATGGATTAACGTATGAAGGGCAATTGAGCAATGCAATCGCCAACTTTCGTTCATCGTATCCGACGAATGTAATGTAGTTACTCTGATTCCTCGAAAATAGGTTTGCACAATCGTTTCTATTTCCTTGAGTCCAGTAACAACCTGAAGGCAACTATTCATTATATGCCTGGTCACATCTCTAACAAACAAAATGAAAATCGTTTTATTCGTTTTTAAAATCAAATATCTGAATATTTGAATTAATCGGAAACCGTTGTATTAGGGAGACGGTATATAACGGGTCAGAGCATGCAAAAGTTTTTAACTAGACCTAAATGGATACGTTGGTACGCATAGGAAAAAATCAGTGTAAATAGAGGAATGGAAATCGAGCAAGTTTTTTGATCAAAGATCTTACAGGATTTAGTACGATAGATAACAATAAACCTGATCTTGCGATCAGCGATTGGACTTAAAAAGGCGGTTATCATATCCTCTTTGTGGACATTCAGACAATCTGGACGTTAATCGCGAAGGAATGCGGATGTGTTTACATACAGTACAACAGTCCTGTCTAATGTGAGATTGGTAGCCGGATGGTTGTCGCATGGTACCGTAAGCCGGTGTTCAAATCTCATTCTTGCTGATGACATGCATTACTGACGAACTGCAAAAACATAGCAAGGCAGATCCAGTGTTCCACTTCGTAAAAATATGGTCATAATACGTGCGTAAATTCACTTGGTTTATACTGTAACTCGAGATGAGAACACAAATTTCTACCTCTATTGAGAATCACTCGCTTTCTGGATCGATACATTTCCGTATTTCCAAATATTTCTGCACGTTTCAACCAAGAAACTTTCGTTATTGATATGTTCGCCGAGCTTGGCATTTAGGTTGCAAACGTTTCATCACCAAGCGAGGTGACGTCATCAGTGCGTGAGTGTTTTAGCTTATAGTTTTGAATATGACGTTTGGTGAATTTGGGTCGATGCTTGCTCTTATATAACCTACTGACCTACTGACCTGAATTCTGGTTGGTTGTTTTCTGTCGTGTTTGACATTTGACCTAACCCACCATTGGTTGATTTTGACGCAATTGAACTTTGATGTCCGATTGGTTGTTCCCTGGAGTCCTTGGGCTGGAGTCTGATTGGCTGCTCTCTGTCGATTAGGCTTATCGGTATTTGGGCTTGTTGACGTTTACGTCTCCTCAAATCCTCGATTCGCATTAGTTCATAGATTTTGTCTAGGTCGATGTGTTTGTTCATTGAATCGGGTGGAAATTATCCACACGAATACATGAACACGAATTAGCCATCAAGAGACACGATTAATTTTCCCTGATCTTCGCCCACGAGGATGAAAATGAACACACCTTCAACTTGAAGACCGCAGAAATCCTTACTCAGGCAAATACCAAACATGTAAGAGAATTTCTGGAAGCTTGGTGCTCATCAGCCGGTTCAATAAACAAACACATCGAACTAGACAAAATCTATGAACTAATGCGAATCGAGGATTTGAGGAGACGTAAACGTCATCAAGCCCAAATACCGGTAAGCCCAATCGACAGAGAGCAGCCAATCAGACTGCAGCCCAAGGACTCCAGGTAACAACCAATCGGACATCAGGTCACAGTTCACTTTCGACAGAATCAAGGAACTTTCTCTGACAAGGCTGTCAGACAGTTCCTGCATGTTTTTCAATAGAGCTCAACATTCCCGAGTGCATAGTATGTACCATATAACAGTAGCTGCAACTCTGGAGTGAAGTAAGAGGAATTTCGATCGAAACCCAACGTGGGGTTTCACTTCACGGTGAGTCACTTAATATGTTGTTGGAGGTAAGATTCGAATCTATGCCCATACTTGTAGACCACAACAGCTCAACATATCATATGGCATTTATCATCCTAATCGTTACCTCATGGGACATTTGATGTAAACTAACATGTTGAGTCTTACATTGGTGTCAGGCTTTCCACACTTAAACAGAAGCTTTTCGGATATTCGTAGATCACACCGGCCACTAATTGACTGGTAAGCATGACTGTTGTTAAGTCACCTTTAGTGATCTAGTAGGACTCTTACGACTCTCAGTTATAAGACGGAAACAGCAGCGTAGGCCTCCTAGCGTACAGTTACCCATTCGCTAATTAAGTCAACTGACAAAAACGCTGCTTGCCACTGGGTCACTTAGCCAGTATCTCCGTGATGCCTTCCCGTGGCGCTTGATGACTTTAAAGTTTACGTTGTACAATGTAATCAAGCAATATTTGCAAACGCAGTGATTTTGTCCTAATCAGTTTGCACGATATTCACCCCCCCCCGTTCCTTAAGATAGTACTCGCCTGAGTTTTATTGCAAACTTTTGGTACATAACAGCAGGATTTATAACAAGACACACGCAATGTTTATAGTATAACGTGATAAATAAATTGAACTGGCATGAGATGGGTTGCTCTGATTGTTGAGTACAACTGGTGGTCAGGAGTTAGGAGAGGTTTAATGACGACAATGAAATGTAAGGGTGAGCAAGAACTCTCCCGCTTTGCCTTATGCAATCAATAATGCCTTGGAAGGCATTGTTGGCCAGCGCGTACGTTACTGTGCTTAATGCCAAACGAACTAACTGAAACCCATTGGATCTGTTGGGTGGTGTTTTCCCTATCTCGCGCATACCATTTTTGATGGCAAACTAAGCCAATAATTGACTTAAGAAGAGTCAAAGTAGAACGGATAACGAAACAGGGTTATCTCTCAGTTACACGGCACGTTTACCATCACTTGTGGATTCAATTTGCTACGTATATACATAGGCTTCATAATGATTATCCTGTTGGCTTGTGTAACCTAATCAGATTTGAAGCAGCTTATTAATCAAGTGGTGCGATGCGCTCGGAAGGTAATGGACAAGCGACCACGCCGTGGTCGAGTAAAATTAGAACTGTAAGTGACAGATCCTTGTGGCACATGCCGAACCGTTCCAATGAGCCGCATAAGTGTGAACTATGCTAGCACCGTAATGGTTTTTTTAAATTGAAAACCAGTCTCCACCCAGCTTCACTTAGAAGGATCACAAAATGCCAAAATCCGGTATCTGCAGGACAAATAACTAATCTAGAACAACTCCGGGGACAGAGAATCGTAAATATAAAGTGAATTTGAAGGACGTGTTGCTTTACAGCTGCGAAACCTGGACGCTCACAGGTTCGTCGGTGATTAATTCTAGTTGATTGTTTGCATCGAATGGTATCAATGAACGGGTACCGGGGAAGCGGGCATTTGATGGTGATTGTCGGGTGAATTCTTCCGTCCACTCCTTGGGTATTCAACACTGAGCACATTTTGCCCGTCACTTTAGCCAATTGGCGTAACATGGACAGGTTAGGACGTGGTGTATGGAAATGGGATTGTTCGCCGAGGTGTTAATGAACGTGGGTTGTGTTCGTTTTCCGGATCATGTCCACTGGGTTGTTCACCTTGTTTGGCAGTTTTCCCTGAGGTAAGCGCATTAGTGATGCAGGGCACTAAAGCCTCAAATAAATTTTGCTGCTGATGCCGACTCATTTTCACCGATAGCCCGAATGCTAGTCTGCAAGAAGTCGGCACCTTGATGTTCAGATTTTGGACATTAGCATTTGTTTGAGTAGCTGGGTTTCTTCCCTCCCATCCTTTTTCTCCCCGGTTAATGCCTGTTTCTTATTCGTGTTTACATGACAAACGAGCGTAGGTACAATCCACTTATGTACTGCTCGATTTGATGAAAATGATAATGGTCATCGGGAATGTTTGAAACCTGTCACTCTTTCTGTCCTCAAACTTGTGCTTCTCCTTCTATGGAAATATGTGTAGACATGGAACTATCCATTCGAATCACTCTATCGTTCTTTAGCAGAGATCATGAACATCTGCGCACAGCTGGCCTACTTCACTATTACCTGTGTTTGTTGTCTAAATCTTCTCAACTGTGCTATCCGAAACGGTACTGTAGGGTATCCACAGGGAAGGGATTGTTGCATAGGTGTATACACTATCTCACCGCTGCAGTTGAAAATCTTTTCTTTTAGGGTACTATAATCTCTGTCGGTGTTTCCTTATGAGTTATAAGTGGTCACTAACTAGCAGTAGAATTGACATCCATAATTTTATTCTGCTGCATTATTGCAAAAGGATCTTGCAATTATAGGCAAAGTTAAACGTTCTCATTAAACAACCGTGGCCTGTGAGTTCAGCTTCACAGTTATCTGTTTTCACTCATGAATAGAAACCAATATGTAAAACTCGAAAATGTCTGTTCCACTCCTTACAGCACTAACAAATCTCTATTTCGATTGTCTTCTGTTAAATACCTGGAGATTACTTTGAACAACAGCATTAAATGGTCACTTCGTGTTGTTGATGTTTTCATCAAGGCCTGGAGGCTTTCGTTTAATATCCGACGCATAATTCTCTCCACATTCTCCATCACTTGGTTAGTCATTCGATTAAAATTTATGCGTGCCTCAACCTGCTGTTATACATGGTTTATCGTCAAAAGACTGAACTTATTGCCAGGTCCATAAAATACCTATCCTGTTGCGATGTCATTCCACGTAAACATTTCGTCGATTTTGTTGTTCCTCATCATTTCAAAATGTACGGACAATTTTCAGCAAAAATCCTATCGACCCATCCCTTATATTTGGACCTATCTGTGTGCTTCCACATATCTTATTGGATCCCTGAAGAAACGTTCATTTACACGCATCTAGTTTTAGTATTCTTCCGTTAGTCCTCGCTTCCTACAAAAATCTAACATTCTTATTCTTGATTTGGGCTCAAAACTGAATCAGTGAGAATTTTCCACAATTTTTAGTGATCAGGGCTGATTTCTTCAATCTCTCTTTGAGTTCCGTAGCTGTACTAAAATTTCTGTGAATTAGGCACACTTATTTGCTCGTCCTACACTTAACGAAGATGTGTGTGAAAAATTATAAAAATTCTTCTGTCGAGATGCATAAAGCAATCTATCTATGTCTACAACTGTTGACTGAAACAGTGGCACATTCTGTCTACTGCACATTCTGATGAGCTTGTAAGTGCCCACTCCATTGTGTTGAACCTGGTAGCCCTATCTTAGCAGTCCATTCGCTCCATACCTAGTCGGTAAACTTCGCAATTTAGCTGTCCCACTCATACCCACACCCTACTACCAACCCACAAGGTCACACAGACTGCCATTCATAGGGGTTACTGATGAGTAGTCAGGGAGTTGGTCTATTTTCAAGTTGAACATCACTCACATTTGATCGCAGCCTTCGCAGTCAAATAGATTTTTCAGCCAGCCTCTTTCGAAAAGAAGCACTAGATTCGAGTTTCGCTCTCATTAGAGCCACGGCCGGGATCTGAACTCCAGCCATTCAATCATGAGGCAACCGTGTTGACCACTGCGCCAATGACCTCACATTAGGCCTCATATCATGGGGATCATGAGCTAACGCATGATCCGATCATCCCGGTCCGGGCTGCACACACAGTTTCCACTGACCACCCCTCACCTTCAATCTCCTGGTCGGTGGCTAGCACTCCACGTGCACACAGGCGCATTCGCTTGGTGATACTCGTGTACCCTCACCCACTAGCTTGTGATGATCACTTAAGCAGACGAGTGAAACAGCAACTTCTGTTGCCTCGCCTCTGAAGGCGAACGCTTTGGAAAACGGATGTTATGACATGGGTACACCACAGCCTTACATCTCTACACTGCACCAGCGCGATCCTGCCCCTTCAACATGTCCAACACATTATTCTGGATAATATTTTCTATTGTACATTACATAACCCTGTCGTTTCTGCTATCATCTTTGATCTAATCATTCATCAACTCTCAACCATAAAACATTTTTTGTAATAAGTGGTAGTTTCAACTGTGTTTATTTATACTTCTGTTGAGAGAGCTTTTTCCGACTGATGAGCAATGAGTAAAAAACATTATGATCGAAACGGATTCTTGCAAGAGAAAGATTGTGGGACAGACTAATCGATTCCTTGACAAGCATAACTTAAGAACCAGATTCTTCTTCATACTGATTACATGAACTAGTTTAGCATGGAGTTTTGGAGGTCTATACAACTGCCTCAATATCGTGCTTCATAAGAAATATGCGAACATCCTCGCAGAAAATGTTTTTTGCCTGCCTAACCGATCACGACTCACTGCATTTCTGCATCCTTAAATGTGTCGAAAACGGGCTTCGCAATACAGAAGGAACAACCGACTCACCGAACCAAAGTCTCATCGTTCAGACGACCGTTTTCATCGGTGTTCTCACGCAAATTTTCCAACTGTTCTTGAGCGTCGGTTACTAACAGTTCGAGTTCATCTTCTGACTTCCATGTAGGTGTTGGGCCCAACGGATAGTACTCCAGATCCGAAATGGTCTCAGTGAATGTGGAACGCCGAATAGAGGGAATCTCATCTTTTGAATTAAAACAAATGGAGCAATTGTATGGTCGTGTTGATCTGTGCGGCCTATCAATGAGTCTCAAATGGAATATCTCATTACTGATAAGTGGTTTACCTGTCTCGGAAATCCTAATCGCGGGGTTATCGATTGGAGTTAACAGGACAGTTACTGTGTCTCCTCTGGAGACAATAGGGNAGACTGCGCGATAGTGAAGCTCGTTTCTTCTGAGTCCGTCAGAATGGGCAGTATCAAACGTGTTTTATGCGTCAACTTGGTCACACGTAAACACAATGTGTTATCAGATTGCTCAACGACAATACGTGAAACGAGTCCCTCAGTGAACAAAATGTGATATGTCAAATGTGTGTTTTCGGGTTGATAACTACATGCAACTTTAGTATAACGACAGTTGCCTTTATTGATAGAACGTGTATACAACCGAAATGATATAAGAATTTTGTGCTTGGCATTTCTGTGAAAGACATTTCTAAATCCAATCAAAGAGAGTGCAAAGTACCGTAATTAGCGCACTTTCGCAAGCGCATTGGCTATCCAAATCTGACATTGTCGGAGTAATTTAACCCACACATAAACCTCGTCGTTCACTGCCACATCTGGTGAACACACGGAAGTATCTTTGAAAAATACGCCTGGCTAATCGGTCACGTACATGCGTGTTTCTAACCGGCCACGTCGACTGAAATGTCAACCATCTGGTGAAATTTCGCGGTCTCTTGTTTTGTGTAAGTCGCAGAAACGTGTCTTTTCAGGCGTAGTTTTCCCCGGAAACCATGTAGTCCTTTTGGTGCTCTGTGAAGTGCCTCCTCCCCCAATCTTTTCTGTTGAAAATTGGTGCTTTGGAAAAACTCTTACCTTCTTGTAAACGTATGAAGTCTGTCATATGTGATGCCTAGCTAATTCAACTGGATTGTTCTCTGTTGGTGCGCTACTACCATAACAGCCTAAAATTCCATGACTGCTCACAATAACTCAGAGATACCCACCTCAGTTGCTAAGCGTGCGAGCGAGAATTCTATCCGATGGGGATGTCATGGTTTGAAACAATGGTTCCCATCGATGAATTTGAAAAAAGCCAATAGTAGCGTGTAAGATGTCTTGCGCAATGACATTTCGTTCGCATCTCATGGTTGTTTTCACGGTACGTTGTTACAAACTTTAAGACACTCATGTAACCTGGTATTGTTTTTCTATGACCGTTNCTGCATTATACGTCCTTTGGATGGCCTGCATCAGTCGTCGCGACGACTGTGGAAGGATGTTTTATATTTTTGAATCGCAGTTAATCGTTTTCCGCAGCTGTAACTTAACTGCTTATGGATGGTGCCTTCATTCGCGGTCGATAAATTGTGCATTGTTACTTTAAACACCCAGAAACGTCAACATCGTTTCAACTTATGACCCCCACTATCGTAACCAGCTGCGACAAATTTGACGTGAACTGTTTTCATCTTGTCACTAAGTTTGGAGTAAACTAAATCAATAGCAGGTATCACATAGCTTTAGACAATATGGGGGTAAGGTCAAGCAGGAAGTAGATACGGAAATTTAGCGGTACGACAAACGCCTGTAATAGGTAGGTCTGGTGAACGTTCGGGTACATCTCATCTTCTACTGTAGTGTAAAATACTATAAGCTACTACAACTAAATTTTATCACGCAGCCAAATGGTCCCCATCTATTGTTGGGCGTTTAGTTTTTCCAGTTAACATGGTGATCACTTCTCGCTGATACTAGTTACCTGTCTATCACTAAATTTGTATGACACTCTTGCTTTGTGAGTAAGAGTAAAAGTCACCTTTCTGTAATGAACAATCTCAAAAGATGGACTGATCAAAATCAGGGCTTCTGGTTAATGATAACCGCGTATACTTGCATATTTCTGTCGGTTAATGGTGGAATCAAACGCAGCCTGTTTCATGGGGTCTAGACTCATGACCACATCATAAACAGTAACGTTGAACTTCAGAAACACCGTCATCGTTGCTAACTACAGTGATCTGACTAGCATTTCAGACGTCCGGAATTCTTCTGCGTCAAAATCAGTTTGGTACGCTACCATCGAGTCTATGCCGGCCAACCATTGCATACTGAGATGATTTGTTTTCTCGTTTGCCCTAGCTACAAACTTTCATAAATCGAACTTAGTGCGTCGGTCAGCCGTCTACGGATGCTTCCATTACTTATGACCTGATTTCCCATCCAAGATTATTTACACAGCCTGTAAGATCAACTCCGTGTGTTAAACTGCTTGTAGTTCACCGATTTATCTGTTCCGTTGTATTCACCAACTCAGTCAACCTTCATAGCATTTCACATAGGACCAGTGTACGACGAAACATGAGCTGTAACTTCGGATGATGACGAAGCCTAAGCCCACAACTTTCACGGGCCTGCACTTCGCAAAATAAGTCGTCGAAGGATAGGTCAAGGTGACATTTGTTAGACCCGTTATTTGAAGCTTTCTTTGCCTTGCTCTGCTGAGTACCTTTGCAACGCAAGTAATTCAGACTGACAACACTAACCCTTACAACACAACTCGGTTAGCTGCTCGCTCTCCCAGAAAAAGTATACTCAATATGCCACTGACTTACACATTTAGCGTTTTTTACATGTCCACGGTTGAACTTCAGTGGTCGATACAGCAGCAATTTTGAACATACTCTGGTGAAAATACTTCAAAAAAGTCCATCCGAGGAGATCCACTCTGTCTGTCAATTAATCTTGTCTGCCTGTTCTCTTGCACTGTCTTGCCCTCAGACCAATTTGAGTGCCTACACAATTTTTGAATTCCTGTTTGCTCGGATCTATCAGCCTGAATCCATTGTGATTCTGTATCCACTTAAAGTTTTTGTCTGAAAATAGAGTTTGTGCGAGACTAATGCCAATAGTTTATTAAACTAGGGATCATAGGGATTTGGGTTTAGTTTGAGTTATAATGGAATAGTATTCTCAACTGACCTATTTGCACAGCTATTCTCTTGTGGATGTCGCATGTGAATGCATGTAAATGTGTGGTCATATGTACCAGCTCTCAATTCAGAAACACCACGATCCCCTCTAGAGAAACATCTGTTCGACATACACGTACATTTCAGTAGAACTAACCTGCTGTCGAAGTGAACTTATACCCTCCATAGTCCGCCTCGTAGGTCCCGCTAGTTGGGTGCTGTGACAGTGCCAACTGTTCCTCTCCGTTTAGTCCAGCTTCTTGTCCAGCTAAACCTGTCGCTTTTAGTTCTACCACCTCTTCCCCTAACGCTTCTCCAGTGACGGCCAGCTCCAGTTCGCGTTGACGGGCAGCAGCAGAAGCCTCAGCAGCGGCTTGCTCAGCACGACGCATTTCATGCAGGTGTTCCAGAGCCTTGATTGGCTCAATCTGAAGGCCAGCGTAGGTAGATAAGGTGTAACAGAAGTTCGAAAGGATATAAATGACAAACTTGTTCCGAAATCACGTAAGACTATTCCAGACAAGATGAATAGTCATGTCTACTTATTCCTATCCCTTGTTCCTGATAAGTTCACTCTTATGGTAAAAGCAAACCAGTCATGCATACTGGGAAAAATTTCTTCCAACGTTTATACGCCAACGTAAAACGATAACGCGGAATGTAAGAGGTTACAATCACAAATAAAATGCCAACATTTACCCTCAGTTATTTACTTCAAAATGCACAGCTGTGCATACTAAGTAACCCTACTAACGCGTTCTTATCGCGATGTTATCCATCACGATTAACCACACTCACAGTGTGTAGTCCATCAAAAGTATTGGGAAATTTGATGGTTCGTAAACAGTAAGAGCTTCGACAAAATTATACCCAGTTGATTTTGGTGATTTACTATTATAATCCATAATAGGGCAGCCAAATATTTCTCTTCAAAGACGGCCGACAGAAGTGTCTAACAGAAGGCAATATGTATAACCAATGATGAGCAGGATTTCCGTTCTAGGAAATTCAGTTCCCAAACTTATCCTCACTGTTATCGGTTAGGGGATAATTAGCAACACATGAATAGACTGGCTGGTGCGGCTAACTCACTCAGAATTTCCTCAGGTCAGGTGCTCGATAGTCTGGTAGAACAATTCCACCTATCCTCGTGTACAGCTGGTTGATCTCAAGTGACACTGATATCGGGTTGAAAATTTGAACCGCGGAGAGCTGGTTACGTATATATACACTTAGGTATAAAGAAGTCAATAGGAAGAACTCAATGTTAGTCATTATCAGATTGTGCTTTTTATTCAGGTGGCTACGTGTAACTGTTGTAACAAACCATATCTTACCAAGTTTCTGAACGTCTCGAAGATCACGGCTTTCAGATGGATATGATGCAAACGGTAGGTTTTGCAAATTTCTTTGGCTACACTGGTTTTCCCCACATTGGGCGGTCCCAATACACAAATCCGCGTTGGCTAAAATGAGAACCAGATTCACACATCAAATGCAAAGATTCGGACACGTTTGTGTTTGCTCACTTTATCATTACACAGACTCAGGATTGTTGTGCGTACAGGAAACTTTTAAATGACATACTGTTTTCATGTTTAGCTCACAATCAGTAGATGAGTGGCGACTTTCGTTTTTAAGCTGACCAGATATATGCGCTTAATGAGCTTTTCTAAAAGATCTGTTGTACGTACCCTTCAACATTACCCCAAGAAACTGGAGCTAGCCGCAAACTGATTACCTCTTCTCATTTTTGACTCATCCTTACTTCTGGGGCTAAATCACATTTCTTGCTTGAAATGTCACCGTTGGTTTATCGCCTTTCTCACCGGGAGTTCCTAAGGTGTGTCTTTTTAACACTGAATACAATAGCCAACAGAATTCATGTGAACAGTTAGCCATAGGATTAAATTTACTCCAAATCGTCAAGTATGTATCTAGCAACAGCACCGCCTAGGAACAGGTGTGGCAACATCCAGCGCGATATACTTAGTGTAGCAAGCTAACTTAGTCACATCGATTAAACATCAATGTGAAAACAATCTTGATAAGTTAAACATCGTACACATAAAAAGGGATGGTCGCATCTTAATTCATGCGTGCCGTATGGACGTAGAGTGAGTAAAAATGTTTGTAAGAGAAACAGAAAAGCTGAGACTTTCAACAACTCATCACTAATTTCCGACGAGCCAGTTATTACTGCCTAGTTTTTTTTTACATGTAGCTGGTCTGCGCATTCTTAGCCGATATCGGTGATTAGTAGAATGTTCATTGGTCTGTCCATATGATCACAATAAACCCGTAATAGGGGCAGAATTTTCCGTGTGGTGAAGGGGGTGAATTTTTTCCGTACACGAATAATTGAGAAACTCCGATGAAATCAGTTTGGTCCGAGACTTCACTGAAATGGTACAAATGATATTGCCAAGTGATTTGTAAAAACATATTTCAGTTAACCTGACGACATCGGACATCACAGTGTCTGAATGGTCCATTACCGGTGAGTCACTTCCATACATTGAATTAGCATATTCAAGGTGAGGTTTAAAAAATATGTAGACGACTTGTACAAATTCCAAGGAGAAAATTGCACAAGCTTCTTCAGTAATACTTCGCAGACAGCTGTGGATGCCATGAAACACAGAGAAGTAGCACTGTCGCCGGGCTGCTCATATGGAAATGTGGCGTACAAATGTACACACTGTACACGCCGAACAAAACTCTCGAAAATGTGATGTTCCTTTATCCGTTTGACGTGGTAAAAATTCGTAGTTTTGCAGACTACAGATTTAAAGCATCCTGGGTCATCCATGATCATACAGATGGATTTCATATGGAAAAGGCAAACCTGGTACATTCACACGACTTTCAGGTCGGTAGGCCTACCATATGTTCTAGGGATAGACATTTGGCTGTTGCTGATGAACTGCATGTCTGTGAGTTGAATCATTTCAGGAGTGCTCGTGTGATGAGACTGCATGTGAACAAGAAGTATGGGATTGGACTGCGTCGACACGACTCAGGCAGCTTATGTACTGTGCATAACAAACAAGATAATCACAACGAACCAACCAATTTACGGCAGCTATTAAAAACAGAATACGATTATAGCTGTCTGTTTCAAGCGAAAATGCTAAAGGTCGTGGTGTTTGCATCTAAAAATGCTTTCTAGCTGTGTCCCAGGTACGGATATATTATTCTATGATATGCCACACATCAGTTAAATCATGGCAGCTTCATACTATGATGATGTTGATAAACGTAGCTGGAGTGGGTGTTGCGTTTTTTGCTCACTGATGCCGAACGAAACTACCACCAGTCATAGGATAGTTTTCGAATGCCTGCTCAAAATGTTACTTTTTATGTCTGTTGTTCGGATCTTTGTTGTCTGTTTTTCAGCAGCAAGGGGAGGGCAATATGTGACGTTTTCCCACATTATGCCATTGTATTTTGTCGGAACGATCCACTGTGCATACGTTTTCCCAGCAAATCGTCGAACGTTGCGATAGTGGGTTTAATGAGCATTAACTCAGTTGAAACAATGAGAGTATGAGATTGTTTGAACCGATGGTAGGCCTGAAATATCCCTCAGTGATTCTGAAACCACTATCTCAATATATTAGAGATGTTCTCAAACATCACAACGGGACAAGGATAGTAGATATAGCTTGCGCGAAAGACACGTAAGACGTGTGCTGTTACATAGAACGCATTTTCTACGTTCACATTATAGGGGGCAATAAGTGTGACCCTCCCAGTGGACGAACATCTGCTGTCATATTGCTGCTGCGTTTCGTTAAATTTACGGATCCCCTTCCAGTTTGGTCTGGTCGGTGGTTATTGCTGGCTCCTGTTGAAGTCAAGATCCGGTTTTCTGAATGTGGTGAACACGTTGTTTGTATGCCCATGCTATTTCTAACTCCCGTATGGACAGAATAAGAAATGTTGAGGAGGTTTGCCAAGGTGTAACCCTTACTTTAAGGTGTATGAGCACCATCAATAATCGCAGACACCTTGCTACCTCGTGAAAGATAAATGATTTATTCTGAAGCCATCCGGATCTTTTTTGCAATGTCCAATCCAAGGTGGGAGGGTTACAGATAAGTGACCGAAAATTGGCCAAAAAACAGTGAACGGCACAAACGAGTGATTTGAATCACTCTCTTTTGACTCGGAAGGGAGTACTGGTAACCGGGTGCCACTGGTCAGGAAAACCTTGGTAGTGAACTTTGTTATATTCACCCGCAGCACTCTTCCCACAGCACATGACCCGTGGGACGTTACCCAGATACCTCCTACAATCAAGAATACATGTATTTCTGACGAACTGAGCCAGATACCCGTATTGCCCACAGGAGCTTTCAGCTTCCCCTCTAACAAGCGTAGGAAGTCCAAGCTTGAATGTCGTGTGATTGACTGAGATTTGCCGGAGACTGGAATAATTGGAGATCTCATAGAATCACTTCATGCTAGACGAGTTACTAAGGCTACACTTAAGCAGTTCAAAAGGAAATCTCGGGGAATTTCTGAACTCCGGCGTGCCTTAAAACCTGCAGAGTGGAATTTTTGTCGAATATGTTTTCCGAAGGAGGACCCTGTGGTTTTTGATTAATGCAAGGTGCATTGGGTACAGTGCAGTCAACCTTGCGGTCGGTAACATCATTTGTACAAAAACTACACAGAATCTCAACCGGCTTATACCTGCATGGACTGCGCTGACGTGGATCGTGCAACGTGACTAAATGGAAGGAGAAAGGATCGTGTTCTGAACGAATTGAAAAAAGAAACGGCGGCTTTCAATACTGTATGAGATAAAAGCCCATGGCCTCATTCAGGGCAACCCACAAAATGGTTTCACGGGCTACGCTCATTTATTTGCAAGGGGGTTTGCAGTAGCCACTATCGTTAGTCAAGTGAGGTTCACTGATTATTTTTCTGGTGGTTGCAATTCGGGCATACCAGACAGTTAAGTGCGTGTGTGTGTTTGCGTATAAGCATATATATGTACGTATGTGAACGCATTTTTTTTGCATATGTATGTACATATGTCATACATGTACATTAACACATATAGTGAACGTTTGCATGTTCCACAAGTTTCCGAAACGAAACAAGATTATATATACTCACGAATACGCATATTCGCCCCCTTTCAATCAATATTCGTACACACATATTTACATATATGCATTTACATGAATGTGTATACTTATGTTGATATCATACAAATATATCTATATACATACAGAAATATACGATATACATATTACATATATCATATGCACGTAGTGTATATTACAGATTGTACAATATATATATTATTATACATATGTGCCACATATTCCTATATATATTCTATCATTTCAACACATGTATGCATATTCATATATATATATAAATGAATACATATATGTGCGTATGAGTAGGCATACACACACTGGAACATTTGGAATATATATCTGTGTATATGCACGTATATACAAACATGACACTATGTGATTTCTAGTATATACATTTATTTCCTGCATATATATATATATTTGGGTATATATATAAACATATACATACACAAAAAATAAAGTTCTATACATAGAATCACATTGTTTTCTGTTTCGTTTATGTATATTTGTATTTTTTTATTTCGAGTACTTTTTGAATAGTAATACACACACGAACGTTCATTTCTCCATCTTGATGTGGAAGAACGGGTTTCCGTATAAGAAAATCGAGCTTCAAAGTCACCCGGTCCGCTGTTAAGCTCTTCAACTTTATTTCTTGCTGATGCGACTGAAAAAACGCTCCCGATGATGAAATCAGTGTATTTCATTAACGCACCTTCCGTTCTGTGTTTGATGAGTAACTTACTTAAGTTACTCAAGTTCGAAATGGTGATAATTGGTCCTTCGCGGAGGTTAGGTTATTTCTGGCGGACTTACATACATTTTGACAAAAATGGCGTAGAAATAATGTATGAATTTGCTTATTG
Organism: Paragonimus westermani; assembly: GCA_008508345.1. Taxonomy (NCBI): domain Eukaryota; kingdom Metazoa; phylum Platyhelminthes; class Trematoda; order Plagiorchiida; family Troglotrematidae; genus Paragonimus; species Paragonimus westermani. The sequence continues at coordinate 35,347 of QNGE01004162.1, forward strand.
ATAGCGTCTTACAAATTCTTCGTGTTCCACTGTTTAGGAAATTGTAGCCTACACACAGTTTCAGCCGTAATGTTCCTTACTGCCTCATTTCACCCGGAATCTTTTGTGGGCCAAGAATACATCCACAGCTTGATCATCAGAGGGTTTAGAGAGCATAACAAGGTCAAGTTGATATGACGCCCATAGGGCAAAGTCGACATATTTCTGCAAGATGACCACGTTGAGATTGAGGCACGAAATTTACGGTCAGTCGCTGCAGCACAAACAATCAGTTTTTAGAACATGCTTTGATCATAGCACGTTTAGATAATATTAAACGGAAATAAAAGCACGCCGTTGCGCTTCTGCAATTTCGTTTTTGTATGTGTTAGTTTGCAGGCTTTAACTTCTAGTGCAGTGGACGGGATTTCAGTTAATTGCACGACGGAACACCTTTAAAGAAGTACTGGACAAATAGGAGCTTCTTGAATTTCATCAGTAGCGTGAAAAAAACCCAAAAACTCTGTTTTAACAACGAAACGGAGCTGCAGCTAAGCTCAGGACGCTTGTGGGTGATTCTGTGGACATGTATCTCTAAGCGCAGACTTTTGACTCACACTTACTAAATTAGTAAAGACTGTGGGGACGCTTTTCAAACTAAATTTGAAATATAGACTATGAACTTTGATTTTTTGTCGTCTTTCTGCATGAACTGAAGAAGGAGAGAAAACCCAGATGGTCCAAAAGTTCAACCGCTCGTACACTGTGGTCCCGTTGGATAACAGACAGTAGCATCTGTCCAGATACTTTCGTTTCAAAGGCCTTAGTTTGATTTCTTTGTGTCACAAAGCACAGTAAAAACGGCGCAACATTTATCATGAAATTTTAACTCAGTCGTATTGGCACAGCCTGAATGTACGAATAGCATATACTTAAAAGGTTATAACCTTCACTAGCCATATGTAGAACACGAAAGGACAAATCAGCACACCCTCATGTTCTCAATGAACAAATGAGGGTGTTTCGGATAACTAACATCAAGCCAGACAGTTGACGGTGGTGTACATAACGTGAAATTTGAAAAGTACAAGGGAACAAACGTGTGAATCCGTATGGTCGTACACTCCAGTTAACTATACATATACGTATGGTGAAACGAAACTGTTCGAAAAATTTTCCAGGAACACCATCTCACTTTCCAGTGCAACCAAATTCCTACAGGTCGGCTAGAACCAAGTAGAAAACACATGATCATTCGAAAATATACATGCAAATGGCAAGTTACTGTTGATACACTACACTGATGTGGCAACCGCAGACTTTATTACTCACCTTTGTATGAGTTCTCAGTAAAATCCGGTAATTTTATTCTTTCCACTGTGATGGGTGGTACGACTGATTTGAGAACATCACAGTTGGTCTCTCACGTAAGTTCAGTTCAGATTCTAATCCGTGTTTTAGACTCTCTAACCACCTGTTCACTAATGCATACCAATAAACGTGCAACCCAGTTTCTCCGGTGATAGTCTTCACGTTGTGGTTATTACTAAGGACGCTAAACATCAAGAGAAGTGTGGCAGATATTTATTTTAAAATAATGGGCTACTCATGACATTAAAGAGTAGCAGATTTTTTGAATGATTAAACTGTGGAGTAATCCGCTGTTCGCACGACGCAGTGACGAAATTACCTTTCGCGTATGTCTGGAACTGGCTTGAATGCCAACTGAACTTACAATCAATTAAGGGGAGCTTAACTGGTTCATTTGGAGTATTACATATTGGTCATGAGGCTCGAGCGAGGAAGGTTTTGAACCGAGACCTTCTGTTCGTTATCGCAACCTTTAGTTCATGAGGATACTGTACAATACGAAGCTGGGAAAACAAGCTTAGAACTTGGTATCCCGCCCAACTTCGAAAATTCAGTTGGACTAATTTAACTGAACGGATGGTGGGTACTACTTTGTCGTAAATGACCTTTGCCAATTTTTTTACTAAGTCCTACAGAAGCTACCGGCCGTTGACCCAGCACGCGGTAAGTGAACGGTACATAGTAAGAACGATTAGGCTGTCTCAGTTAGATCTGCTTCGTTATACACACTCATTCATTGAAGAGAGGACCTCAAACCTGGATCGAGCAGTCACCTAAAAACGTGCGCAGCATATGTACTGAACACGGGAAAAGTCAGTGTTTTTTCTGGATTATTCAGTGCTCTAAATGTTCGATAGTACTCGATACGGTTAACTCGTGTCAATGAAGGCGTTAAAATAATTCATCAGCTGATAGTTTGCCTTATTTGAGTTGTTTTAGCAAAAGGGGTTCATTAACAGATGGACATCTTGATGCAACTATTAGAGAACGACAACCACAGGCTTGTCACGCCTATCACTTGTTAACTGTTAACATAACAGTGAAAGCAAGCACACAGATTTCTTAACCAGCTGCGTTCACTTTATTCAAAGCTAAACCAGAGTTTGGTTGATCTTCTCAGTAACCTCGCGCAATTTTCTGTAATGTACCTATTCCAATCAGACGGAATAAACGGAATATACTTGGATTTTGATCAGGTGCCTTGATTTTTCACTCTTTTTTGAACAGATAATAGCATGTGCAACTGCATTCATATCACCAACGTTTCAAACATTTCAGTGACAATCGCTTCAGCTCTTCAATACATGCCATCGTAATGAAAATGTGGGCTGAACCAGGGTGACTGCGTTCGTTCTTCTGCAGTAGGGTACTACCGGTTATTCTTCATTCGAAAAGTGCATTAATTTCCACTTCAAGGATCTTCCTCTGAAAAACGTGAGTCAATAGCCAACTGCTAGAACGATGGTTTTTCATGTCGCCATGTTCATTACTGGGCATCTATGAGTTTAAGGTGAGACACAACTTCAACCTATACATCACAGTTGTAATGACTGAGTTCGCCATTCACAACCATAATTCGCGAGGCATTTGTTGACTGGGTTTCGATATCCCATTCACGTGGGCAGCATTTTAAACATAAACTGGACAGAATGGTATGTTTCATTTGTGTGTTAACAGAACTAGTGTTAAGAATAGAAAACCATAAAATGCTTCAACTCACCTTCAGATTGTGTGTTTCGATAAATTCGGTCACCAGTTTAGGTATGCTGTCTACAATCCCGTTTTCGCTGACCCAGCGAACCTGCATTTCCTCCTTGATTGTAGCCGATTCGATCTTCAAATCCATGGTGAGTTGATCCAGTGTGCTTTGCTACGACAGTAAACGTAATGATAACATTAATATGGTCCAGTTTTAGCCATATGTGACTCGACTGAGTTGATCCACTCTGACAGTGAACGAAATAAACTAGTAACGAACTAGTTGCGGACTTATGTAAGCCAAAAATTTACACGGTAAAGATTTAGAATGGGCTCATTGATGATTGAGGGAGGTCTAATTTTCCGCTTAATTGGATACCACCTTTACTACCTGGTCACATTGTTAGTGGTAATTACTCACGGACATAATAAATACCATTACTGTTGCAACAAATAGGAAGTTGGTCTCAACGGACATGGCTTATTATTCAATATTAGGTGGGGTAGCACGGTCTCCGTTCAGGCAGGATCTACTTGATCCCATGTTGATTTTCACTGAAAATGCCAGTAAGACCAAACAAGAAAAGAATTGGATGAACGTTCTGAATTGTAAACTTGGACGCACAAACACTCTTGTTATGGACGTGATTTGTTTAGCTGAACCGTTAGTCCACATTGCTCTCCACTTCAACCTAGAAGCCGGCTACCAGAAACACGTTCAGGATAACTGAGTTTCCCTGGTACTTAAATCTAGAAACATTATCTTTCTATGTTCTTGTAGTCAATTATTTCTTGACCAACTGTTTCCTACTGTCATTTCGGTGAAATTTTGTAGCCGGTCCTGCATGTTTTCTAACAATAAACTTGTCCTGATTTATATGTGACTAAATTCAGTTTATAGCTATGGTCTCAGCCAAGTAAACCAAGTTTAAAACTGAAATTTGAATTAGCCAACGGAACCGTTCTGATGTCTTCAACACACACAACATGTTTTCAAAATTATTACACATCTCACAACTTTACCGCTGGTCGGATTTTTACCACTGTAGGCTCAACTTCACCAGCTTGTTTGATTGCAGTTCAAAAGATCATATAAAGTTTCCAGTTTGGTTCTTTCAAAGGAAGCACTGGACTTGAGTTTCACTCTTGTTATAGTTGAAACCCGGTCTAGGCAGGCAAGCTGACAACCACGTTATCAACTTCATACTGCGGATGATCGAGTTGTCATGTGTGAACGTTTATTGCTTGCAGTTGAATCTTCTTCCGACCTTTCCTTTTCATTTCTGCGCTTGGCTTGCTTCTTTCTTTATGTCCTTATGCCACTTAGACAGCAAACAGAACCACTGATGTACTGCTATGTGTAGCGACGACGACGAATTTTCCTGACCGTTTTGGAAGTAGACACTGAAGCCGTTCCGCTAACTCCACTTCCACCTGCGACTTATCGAAATTGGCATTAGCTCAGTGCTTCGTTTCAAGAGGGATTGGCTGAAACAATCTACCTGAGCGGTGTAGTGAGCAGTGCACAACCAACAGTGAGGGAATTGCAACCAGCCGGTCTGTCGAACAACACATTTTGAACGCAATGATTTGGTTGTTCTTACAACCACACTCAGTCTGCTAATGCACCTGTAAAGCCTTGTGTGTTATGAATCTGTACGCAACCTTTTAGTAGCCATAAAGCACTTAGCTTACATTGTATTTGTCGGGTTGAAAAAGTCTAGAACTTAACCATTTCCTGTATCTCTCGTTTTATGTACTTGTGCCAATATTATTGATCTACTTTCTTCTTCTGGGAGTCAGTTTCCTCACGAAATCCCGGTAATCTCTGTCATACTCGACGACACAATGTGCACCAGATGTTGGCACTAATGTCAGAGTGCTACATAAAATTTGGAGAATGAAAGACACGTAATTCAAAAACTCTTTGTTTAGGGTTAGACAGACAGCAGAAAGAAAACGTTGTCGTTTTTTCTTTTTTTTGAGTAGCCAACAGATGCAACAGATCAACGTCATTAATAGATCGTTCTTTTACTTCTCTATCCTGCACGAACACCTGAGGTTTGGTTGGTGGTGTGTCTGTGAATGAATGAAGTATTTACTAGAGTATTCAGTGATGTTCCGAAGCTTTCGGTGCCTCATACTGCGCGGCTGCTAATGTGGTTTTTCCTGGCAGCTTTTTTAGTTGAATATCTGGGTTTCTTTTACTGCAGCTGCTGAGAGATGTTCATTCCACCTGAGGTGGGGGACCTACGGAGTCTGCAAAATGGACAGGTATACTTAGTTTACAATCCTATGCGGTGGGTTTTCAAACCAGGACAGTTTTCTGTAGTTTACCGACACACCAAAAATTGACTTACCGGTGTACAAAGGAACCTACACAGACCCAGCCACTTAGATTGAAACGTCACTGAACTGTCAACATCTGGTGTGTAACTTCCTTCATAAGTGTTGTCTGCTCACACATCGTGGATATACAACATACCAACTCCGTTTTTCAGAGTTTTAAGTATGTTCTTGTCACGCCATGTTGTTGCATCGGTGACTTCAGACTACGGGTGAAACATGGATGAATGTTTGATTATCAACTCTCATTACTGTGTGGTTTAACAAACACTAGACTGCAGGGGAGACAGCAGTTGTAACTCTAGTTTAACCCGGTTTGGCTTGTTACTAAAATTCGACATAACGATGTGTCTTCTGTTGTCTTGGGTGAAATGGAACTATAGCGGACGCAGTATAACACATACGCTTATCCTTGGTACAAATGAACACCTCAGGATTAGCTCATCTTATTAGCGGAATCAGTGCAGTTGCTTGACTTGTGTCTATAAGGCGTGCGAGAGCGTTCACTTCGGAACACTTCAACTGAGTCTGTCGTACTCACGTCCAGGACTGGTCAATTTAAATGCAAGTTTGATATACATACTGTACATTGTACTTTGAGGGCTACTGATATCATTCTAGTTAATTAATGATATTTTGACCTTTTCACCACTACCACCCTTCTTCTGTTTGTTGCATGGTGAGGCTTGGTTGACTGAATATAACTGGTTATCTAATTGCTTTTGAAGCCATGGTTTGTTTAGTGTCACACTTTGAGTTTGTTAACTTCTCACAGTCGTCTATCTCACAAATTTCAATTTTTGCACACTTTCATTTCAGCAGTTTGATGCAAAGACATCTGATGAAAAGCTCATTTTCGCTTCTTCTAACCTCTACACATACACTTCCGATCACTTCCAAAAGCAAGCTGATTTAACCAAACTCATTCGTGTGTGAAAATTCAGCTGACTGTGGCACTTGTTTATCCAACTTTAACTGAGGTAATAGTCAATGTGTTTCGTAAACTTCTTATGGACTAAGACAATATGTGCTCGTGAGATTTACTGACCGAGCCAATGTCAGTTGAATTTCCAGCTTAGAACAGTCTAACTGTACTACAAGCTATTGTTTCCTTATAAGTTGTTCGATGTAAAAACGACACTGCTTTTCCACAGTGTTTTACAAATGCAACACAGCAGTTCACTAAAACAACGTGTGGAAATACAAGTGATGTGACTGGAGTAACATGTACACATGCATTGTAGAAGAAAGCAAATCACTAAACGATCGTCGGATAACAGTAACAAAAGGCAGAACGTGAGAACATGACTGATTGTCACATGGATGTTTGACCTGACTAGATCAACTAATGTCATTCATATTTCAGTTTCGGTTTCGGAATTTAACGGTGTGCGAGTAAGACTTAATTGAATTTGCGAAAATCAGATCGGACATTTTGGTGTGTGTTTCGTGCGTTTCTAATATCTCATAATGCACCATCATTTTCATTTAGCCGTAAAACTGATAACTCTTCAAAACAATTTGTGAATAAAAAATATGTGTTATGAAGTAGGTGACGACTTGCCGGAAGTTGTTCCGCGTTGACCAGTTCACTCGTGGGCAGGTGAATTACTTCACCGGTTGATAACTGGGTTGCAATCGCCTGCAAAATTGTGGCAAATTCAAGCAATGGAAGTCCACAATAAGTTTTGGCAAGATAGTAGACTGTCGTTTTCAAAAATCCTGGTTGTGAAATTAATGTCACTAAAGAACAAACTGTCGTCAAGTTGACAAAAGCCAACACAAAAATATTGTGTTGAAAACGGTGTCTTCGGTAATTACTAAAATTATTTTTATGATGGTTCTCATCTCATCTTGTGAATCTGTGTGGTAGGGTGTCATATGGTCGAGTATGTTGAGGGCTGCATGCAAGCCTCACTTATCTGGGTTGAAACAGGTTATCCAGGAAAGTGTGTGTGCGTTGGTTTTTACAACTTCAAAAGCAGTAAGGCTGAGAGTGAAATTGACATAAACAATCCGGTATTTCATTGTTAAATATCATGTACGTCTCTTAATAGTCCATCAGCTACGTATGATTTTGTCCAAACGTTTTACCAGGATTGATCTTTCAGTATCACTCTGGACACTGTTGACTCTGGAATCTCTCTGTAACTGTGTTAACGAATGTGTGCACCACTCTGCATTAGCAGAATCGACTGACTTTTAGAACTAAATGTTTTACCAAAAGAACTGACTAGCAGGTTAGTCGAAATAAGGAATTGAGTTCGGTTTGTAGATGTATACTCTGATCAAAGTATAATTTCTGTCTTTCTCAAGCGCCAGACGAGCTGTAACCAGAGAATATCAAAGTAACCGTGATTCGACATTCAAAATTATATTAAGTCATAGAAAAGGAAGCATTTCCTACCCTTAGGAGGGGTGGTTATAACGAATAGAAACAAGGTTATATACTTCGAAACAGATGCCCTAAGGCTTCAGATTCCCGCAGAATTAACAGCTCAACATTTGCTTCTTTATTCCTTCTGACTTGTTTTCCTATCACGGTACCTAAGTTGTCTTGTAAATACCTACCTATCTGGCTTATATTGTTGAGCATTAAATACTTTGCAAAAAAATCGAGATATCCATCGGTTTATGCACGTTACTGAATTTTTCACATTGGTCGTACATTGAAGATTCCTCTGCAACAAATCTAGCCTAAATAGTCCCAGTAAGGAAAGTCTGGAGATCGCACTTCTCGGACAACGTTTGGGTTAAGAAGGGGTTTGTACGGGTCAGTAATTCTTGGAAAAGTCGGAATTATTTAGTTTCCCTGTATATTTCTGTTCTACCTTCTGCCAGCCAATATGAAAGCTCTGTTATACATGACAGTAGGTTGAAACTGCTTCAGAGCAGACTTAAGAGGACGTACACGAATGTGGACTGACCCTATAAGAGTCACACATAAAGGATCGATTCTCGCAACACCCCCTAATGTTTTCACACTCCCACAGACTCTTCAGTCAGTCGCTTTTAAGGGGAGTTCCGTTTTTGCTCAAGCTCATAGGTAGTGGCTATGCCTGCTACTAACGGGAATAGAACTCCGGCCGCACATTCACTAAGCCATCGCGTCGACTGATGCTACACTGACCTGACGTTGCGCACTAGGGAATTACCATACAAACTCTCAGTCACCGTCGTTCGTGGCTAATGATCAGATTGGCAGATTGCCTGAGTAAGACACGCAACAACTGTCACTTAACATAAATCGACAACCCGGTGAAGATCTTTGAGTCAGATCGGAATCTCTGATTTAAGCAAAACCGTTAATCAATATTAAAAACCCGAGCTTGGCAGGAGTACACAATACTGCTGTACTTCGGCTAGGGCTAAAGTCGAAACGAGTGCTCCTTTTTTAAATGAACTGTCTAGAAAATCTACCCGAATACAAAAGTGGCATTCAGCCCTGGGTGATGTTTAGTTCACAGTCAGCAAATCTTCAGCTGCACATCTGCGGCTAAGAATTGTTTCACATTTTATTATTGATGTGGTGTATATTCAGACAGTACTTGGTTTAATATCTATGCTGTGTTAAAACATAAGAGTGGGGAAAATTTCAAAAATCCCGGCAATACAATGTAACAAAATTTCCACTTCTGAGTGTATTCACGAGGCACTTGGTATGAACTCATTTCCGCGGGAATTATATGAGATCTACAATACCTTTGGTTGTAGACGTTTTCTACCCATAGAACTAGTTAGGTACTGACAGTACACTGTGTATTTTACAAGTTCTCTTATCCAGTCAGTCGAACAGTTCGCATTCCTAGTCTATTGCTAAAGTAGTACACTCACCCTCCCTGTGCTCATTAGAAAACGTCCATTAGCTAAGGAGTGGCACACAGGACTTTACATTCTTGGATGACTAACTAGTACGGTGGTATTTTACTTGTCATCAAAAGGACTGTAAAGAGAAATTAAATCGTTACCCAGTTCAACTTGAAATAGTTGATCCTGACGAGTTATGGGTATGTGGTAGCTGACTTGTTACAGTAAGGGATCCCGAAGACTATACATGTCGAGGACCTCTGAGACAGGGCGGTAACCTGCAAGGCCAACAACAAGACCACTCCTAATAAAATTTAATCATTTCACTTGAATAATTTTGTTCAATCCACAAGACAGCAACGAATGTCTCATGGCCAAGTCGGTTGATATGTTGAGACTAGGTGAATCATGACGGCTGACCTAATCTACTGGTTTCGTCTCTTCGGCATAAATTAAGGTCCAACTTCAAGTTATTCAATTTCATTGAGTTTTCACTTACCATGAGACTCAATAAAGGCTTCCCTTAGCAGTCGACTTTGACCAGAGCAACTCGAATATCTCAACACGAATCGAGCGGATCTTGCAAATACCCTTAAACATGTTACACACACTTATGCGGATAGGTACGCTTTTGAAACAACGATATAAGTACTTCCGTTATGCATTTGTGTATCAGGTTAATGTGATAGGCAATTCTGTTGCAACCGTGATGTTTTGCAATTACCATCTAATTTTAAATGAATTCCAGAACCGATTCATGGAATGAGGTTGATCATTGTGTTATCACAAAACGATCAGTCGTATAACATTAGTTTGTCTGCTCAGCACATATGTTCTCTTCTTAAGTTAGTTCATAGCGATAGATGACGAATTATTGAACTTTTTTCAAAATTATTCAAATCCAGCAACTTACTTGTACAATGTCTGTCAGTGTGTTCGAACTCTCATCCTTTACCACAATATATCGCTGTCTCGGAGGATTTTCGATAACATTCAGAATAACACTGTAAAACACAGCAAGGGCAGACCATTAGTTCGACCTTGACGTTTTGTTTCTCCAATGAATGAACTGTTTTTCAGGTTCTGTTTACAAAAACTTAGTGGGTTTGTTAAAATTAAATTAATTTATCTTTAGATTTAGAGGACAGGCCAATTTTTACAACGCCTTATCCCGTTTGGGTGTACACGGTTAGCCTCTGGTAAGCGTAGGTTTTGGAGTCTAAGTATGGCAATCTAACGTAAAATTATACTCGAAACACACCCCGGTCGTGGGCAGCAACTTAAACAACTCCCTTGATTGTGCTGGAAGCTAGCTAACAATAAGTGTGAATAGCACTAATGTTTCGATCATGTTACATGGAGTCTTCGATTCGTGATACATTCAGTATACCGCACAAATCTTCTAAATGTTCAATATCTTTCGTAGGTAGATTCTAATTTATGGATTAATGAAGGTTTCACAATTCGTTTAATGAGACTGATTGGCAAAGGTAAGTAAACATGGGTCTGCAACCTTTTGTTGGGAAATTTGTCCTATATGTTGAGGGATTATCTGGAACGAAAGTGTACATCACAACTCCTCCTCTTGCAACTTCTCTCTGATTGTGGTATTTTACCAAAAGTTTCTGAGAATTCCTTTTACACTAAACTCACTTTGCCAAATCAAGAACGTGGATCGTCGGAAGAATGTTTTGTCCTTCAAAATAAATCGGTAGTGGGGTTTGTTCAGCCCAAGCTTGCTGAATGTGGTTCAGCCATTTGATTGAAACACCGGTAAGCATGTAGGAGAACGGGGATGCAAGCAAACAAATAGTTAATCCATTCCAATCTGCAGTTTGAACCATGTAAGCCGTATTGGACTAATCATGACAGTGAAATACTTTTAGGCCCATAGTATCCATTAGAGAGGCATGAAAATGTTGGCAATAAACAAACTAGTTTCGTCATATTGTTGTAGAATTTCCCACCCTTGAATTTCTCGACATTGCCAGGTTTTCTTTGTTGTCAGTTCGTTCACTTCGTTTGGTGCTAAAACGCTGTCAAATGTCCTACCGACAACGATACCCTGATTAGTTAGAAGTCTTGAAACGCTGGCCTCCTCCTACTAACTTCATCAATGCAGAAAGAAGACGTCTGATGCGATATGCCAACATTTCGTTTACTCTTATTAGTCGCAAACGTAAAACGTGCAAGTTATACGTAACAGACAAATAGAGATTGCGTATGAACACATACAGTCACACTGCGTACTGTCGTCACCACCACGGCAAATCTGCGGGTTGTTCCAGTCACTTTCGTGCACATAGCGCCGGTTGGTGAGTTTCACTCAACACAGCTTCGCTAAAGGCCAGTAGCTTCGGGTTCAGGTGGCGTAACAGTATTTTGAATGATCTAAAGCAGTCAAACTGATGACCTATTATCATGAGGTGTGAGGCAGTCGATGATGCGGAACTTCGAGCAGTGGATTCACTGGTTTGAGATTATTGTGTCATAAGTTGCTTTGGTCATTTCCAGATGTGTTCCGCCACGTAGGCAGACCGCTAGTCCCAACGGTGAGATGAATTATCTCAACAGATGAAAACACCAATAGAGAGGTTAAAAATGGATGAATATAGGCGAAGCAGGAGGTTCAAAAATACCATGAATACATATACATTATTGGCTGAGAAAACACTTATCTCGAATGGCGTTTCTAGTCAGCATTTTGAATGATCATAAGGACCCCAACCAGGAACGTGATTCCTGTCTGCTTTACTCAATAGAACGCTAAGTCTCCATATTTCGAGACCATATTGGAACTTGCCTACCATACGGTTTTACATAACTGTTAATGGTCTCGTTAAATAATGTTTGGTAGGCGGAACGCTGACATGGCCCGTTGAGTACGTGCGTGAGTGACCAAATATTGATTTTTATGATAACTGACGCAATTCGACAAGCCCCTTCTAGTTTCATGAGTGCTAAAATACGGTTATATTTATTAACCTGTTTGTACTTAAGGAATATGGTAAACGTATGGATAGGATATTACACACATTACACAGTTTTCGACAACTGTCATGAACATTCGGTTTAGATAAAACCGTATTTGGATCACATACCACCCTACTTTCTGATTTGTCCCACTTGTAATTGCCCGAAAGGTAGAATTTGTGACACACATAAGTGTTTGCATTCTGCGTTCTTTTTCGATAACGTAGCTTACGTATTTCCTGAAAATATACTCGCAGTGATTCAACTAACCTTGTGGAAGTAAGGTCCTGTTCAAAAACCCTGCACGGTGAAGCCAAGGTGTTATACGTCATTAATTACTGTGTATGGTAAGAATTAGAAAAACCTAACAAAAGCTGGGAGGATTATAACGTTCCTATTACAATGCTTATTGGTCAGATTGAAAGATCGCCAGAAATATATCCGTCTACCGTTTTGTTGAGTAGGTTGCGGACATGACATAAACGGTATAGAGAGCCTCTGCGAAATGAATTGTTCCTCCTTATTCGGAAATGTGACCTGCTGATGACGCAGTGTTGAACACAATATACTGTGTTTCATCATGTTCGTTACGCCAGCTAAGCTGCATCCAGTGACGTGTGATCGCGTGGATAACGTAACAGTTTCTCACCATCCTAGACAACAATGCATCAGTGGTTCACATTGTAGCTTAACTGCCACACAACCATGAAGAAGAAAAGAGAAAACCCCGTATAGGAAGAGAGAAAGAAAAAAGTGGACAGGAAAGGACTCGACTACAAAAAATAGCCACACCCTCATCCAGACATTCAATATCAAGGTGCCTACACGTTGAAAAATCAACCGAGCTCTAAGTGAAAGTAAGGCATTATCAGTAAGACAGCTTCCTTACAGCCTTCATCATCCAGCGTCACCAAACGCACTCACTTCACAGACACCTCGGCCAAACAATGATAACATCCATACAACTGAGCTCAGTTAGCCTCCTTCTCACCTAAAATCTCCAGTCAGTGACTCTGTGAGTCGCGGGGGCCCTAGCCCGATAGACGAATCCGACCTACAGTGACCAACCATTTTGTGAACGATTTCATTTGCCTACGCCCGCTTCTCATCTCCCATTTCTCGAAATTTCAGATACGCACAAGCTGTGAGGACTGGGTAACATACTCTTTATGCACCTAAACACCACAAAGAGTTGAGACAGTAATTTGGTCATTAATTTTGGTCACCCTGACGGTTGCATGTGATAAAGTTGAAAGGTAATGCTTGATAGCTTGAGATTTGTTGATCGTTCACATCATTTGCTTGGAACGGTATTTGAATTGACAGAGTATCGTGATCAATGGCAGGCTTAGTCCCAGGTAATTACTAGTTTGTTGAGCATTAGGTTTATCCTTCCTTTTCTTCTTTTGTCCGTAGACTTTTTAGAACTTTCTTTCGTCACCCTGTTGGCGGGCAGTGGTACGGGCCACGGTGTTATCTGATCATATCAGTGATGTGTATGTGCATAGTAAATAACATGAGGATTGAATGGTGTATTTTACTTTGTGTCAATAAAATTGAACTGCCTGGTTGCATCCTGCGTAACCCAATAAGGTTGATGAGGTTTTATCGTTTTTCGGAATCAGTGAGATTCAGACAACTGAATAATTTAACCCAAATTGAATACGTATAAATATATATTCATAAGTGCATATTCATAGTATTTCGAAGATAGCCACTTGATAACGCCTTTTCAATGTGATGATTTACAACTAATAAATGTCTTATTTGTACTGTTATAAAAAGAGACATCGGCTGGGTATTACCATCGATTATCCCAAACTGATCCCACACAAACTTACTCGGAAAATATGCCGTAGCAGATGTTCACCGTTTCCGTAAATTAATCCACAAGCTAACACATATGTGACGAATTTCTTTTTATGCTGAAAGTAAAGTGTACAATTTGAAGGAGTGTTCATGACTACTCTAACATTTTTCAAACGGTATTTCATAGGTTAAACAACCGATTATAACAATGTGTAATTCTAAGCTATAAATAGCGTGGATAGATGCCGTAGGCATTTGAAAACATTTGGTCATCTAACTGCACGAAATTCTTTCAGCCACCAGTATTCAGTGATAATGGGTGAAATTGAGAAACTTGGACTGCTAGAAATTAAACATCAGGCACAGTTAATCACAGTTTTCACATTCGGATTAGCCGTCTGGCTCGTTCGCTTTGAAATCAAGCATTAACTGTTGTTCACCCCAATCTATACGTTGTACTGAGCATTCCTAGGGCAAGTTTTATTAACCGAACAAGACCAACAAAGTTTTGACTGCTAATAGTAGTCTACTGTCTGGACTGTTACAACGCCAACAGCGACCACACATGTGTAGCTCATACTGTCGTCAGGCGCGAGCTGGAGCACAAAATCCGGTCGGAATGAGGGTAGGTACCATTGGTGAGATCTAGCAAGAGTAAAGATCAAGTCATCTACTGTTTTCAAAGTGAGATTGCCAGAATGTTCACCCGAGCAAATTAGATGACATCAGCCGAATGATACTAACTTTATCGAATGTAATATTATTGGTCTCATTTGAGTTACGAATTGTTACAGCTTGTTGTCTCTTTACACGAAGGAAGCCGGTTCGATTCACCATTCAGGCTGTCCCTACATGAAGAGACCAAACAAACACCGGAATGGCTTTGAGTCTCATCTTGATGGTCAGTACCGGGTAAGTTCACATACACCGACGACTCTAACTACTTTAAATTTGACTAACACTCACATTTGATCGCAGCCTCCTTATTTAGACAGATTTTCCAACCAGCCTCATTCGAAAAGAAGCGCTAGACTCGAGTTTCGCTCTCAGCAGGGCTCGTCAGTAGTGTATATACTTGCCACGGACGGGATTTGAACTCCGGCCAGGATATACATTACTGACGAGCTCTAATGAGAGCGAAACTCGAGTGTAGTGCTTCTTTTCGAAAGAGGCTAGCTGAAAAGTCTATCTGAATGCGGAGGCTGCGATCAAATGTGTGATGGTCAACCTGAAAATAAACCAAATCCCCGACCACTCATCGGACTCAAACTATATTCAGTCAAATGAGGACGTTTTACATCAGATTCATTTGTTATTTGCGAAGCCAGTTTCTTTGTTTTAAAGCAAATTCTTTACTTATTTCACTGCTGGAAATTTGTTGAATTCATATGGGATATCAAAATCGAAACAAATAGAAACTCAAATGTCATCGACTTTGCACAGGTTCATCACCATCAACAGCAACTCCTTTGCACGTGCCACTGACAAAAGAACGGTGAAAAGTCGAATTTGTGTCTCCTGGATGACAAAACAAGAGATATGTTAAATCTTAAATCTCCAAATAGCTAACCTCACACATTAGTTCACTATGCCCTGAGACTATGGAAACCACTTATGAATGAAAGAAGTGTCGTGTCTACAGAAGATAGCTTCCTGGCGATCTTCACTACTCAGTTTTGTTGCAAGCAGTCTAGAAGATACGCTCACCTTTTTTCCAAGTTTCAGTATTTCCTTTTCAAGGTTGAAAAGTTCTTTGAAATTCGCATGAGGTTTCCTTCTTCGATATTCTCCTTCTGTAAATCCTGGCTCCTCCTGGAATGGACAAGGACAATTTAAAGACACTGGTAGCTGTCATTGCTCAACAGTTTTTTATATTAAAAAAAACCAGTACAGTGTCCCCAATGCAGCCGTTTGTTTTCTTTGTCGAAAATGATTGCACAACCTATGTAGATAAACTAAACACAGACTGTTTTCTCGTCCATCAAAATCAACCCAAAAATGAACAGTGTTCAGTCTGTATTAGACACTATAAATCAAATATTAGTCCTCTAAACTAAATCAGCTGTTTCGCGGGAAAAAAATATTTGCAAATGAAGACTTTGGAAAGTCCGAAGTTTGAGCTACAACTCCGTTTTTCTGTTGAGGTGAGTTTTTCGGTTATGGACTTCAAGAAAGTTGAAGAGTTTTCACTAATTATCTAGGTTTACGCTTTGATGCTACACTGGTTCACTAGTAAGCTGACTTCTATTTAGCCCGTACCCCAAACAGTTCGCCAACATACATGATACGCAACGGTTTCAGGATGATGAAAATTGATATGGTTCAATGTTAACGTGAAAAGTTCGTTAGTTCATCTTTTTACGTAAGTTCCAACGCCTCACTTTGTGAGGCAGCAGAAATCATTGTACCATGTTGATTGACTTTGTGACATGATCACTAACGTGTTCCTGAAGGTTGTTTCTGTCATTTCAGTGTAATATGCACATGCTTTTTGTCTGAGCGTTAGTTTGCTTCATCCCATGAGGTAACTGCTAAATTATTGATGTAATTTATGAGTGTGCACATGTGTGCTGTAAATCCAACTGGGGCCAACGAAAACTTCTGTCATTAGGGATGATTTTGACAAGTATTAGTAAATTGTGCCTAGTGAACCCTTCAAACTGACCCTTGATCTAATGAATGTGAGAGACAGTAAAAAATGAAGCTGTTTGAACGTGTTCAGAAACTCATTAGCAACGCTTATCCCATATTCCTTGTGGGCAACTTTGCTGTAGCAGCTGGGCCATTAAGCACATCTCAGAGGCAATTACTTAAAGTAGCTGCGTTTTCCAAAACTATATCAGGAGAAAATTGCATCGGCATGATTCACTCTGTTGGTGACTTACATGATGGAGATTATTCCGAGTTATCCGTTCATTTGTACATAGCAGTATGTGGATCATCAAAACGACAAGTTTTGTTTAGCTTATTTATCAAATGTCTGCAAACCCACTATCGCATCTGGAACACATTTACCGTGAGACGGAATGAATTCAGAATTATCATGAGTACACAATTGCTCCGCTGCATCAGACAGTTTAAAAGTTGCACAATCGTTTAAGTAGTCGAAATCTTTCTATCAGCAACGTTGAATGAATGTTTCCACGAATAGCAGTGACCCTCTGGCGCAGTACGATTAACACGATAACTCTACATTCGAGGAGGGAATGGTGCCAGTTCCTTTACAGCTCTCAGTTTCAATGTTTTTGTCACTCAGTGTCCCCGGATAGCAATTAATGACACATACTTAGCAGAAAGGATAACAACTTCGCAAAAATACGCAGACCGTCGGGCCGCTATGTAAATCAGCGACTTGAGAAGACAGAAGAAAGGATAGCTAATGGGTTTCATACAGAACCAAATCGGTTTAATCTCCGACTGATCCATTCGACATGAACAGTTTCGTGGCTGGTCTAAAATACACCTCAGAAGACCTTTGTGGTGCCTTCGTTGATATTATCTACAGCATTAGGTACTGATCGTTCTAACAGTGTGCAGTTCATACTGTGCATGTACAGGTAATGTTGACTGACTGTTACAAGAGCTACAGATGATTGTGGCTGAATGGCTTATTGTCATCAGCATTGCCATAAACCCTGAAATTAGCAGGTTGGTGGTTCACAACGAAAATGGAAAAGTCCAACGTTAAAGATGAAAAAGAGAGGGAATAAGTCTAACAGAAAGAACAATTGTGTTTACTTTTTACAAAGAACAGAAGTAAATCTCAACAGAACCATACTTCAATTACAAAAGAGTGTTTAAAGTGGATGACGCACGTAATGCGTTCTTCCATAGTAGCATTCTTGTTAAATATATTCCGTATTTATGTTTGTTCAGTTTTACAAAAGATTAAATTCGGGTATCAATCTTTTTCAACGAATGTTCCACGTAAACAATCGCTAGGTAATTATTGTCAAAATTAGAATTTTGATCATAATTTTCATGCACGAAGTTATTTTGATTGACGTAGTTATTAGAAGTTCCCAATTTTCAACCAACACCCAGGCAACCAAACCACTGGAGTAGCACAATCATCACCTCCTTTGTACCCATCAACTTCCAAATCCTCAGAAACTTCACATTATACACCTTTTCTAGTTTAGATGTCACAGCTGGGTTAGTTGAGTTTCAACGACAAACGGGGTTGCATGACTATTTCGCAAAATGATAGACTGAGAAACATAGTGGCTGGCCGGTTTTTACAGAAATGACAAGACGCTGTTTCGCCAGATATCGGTAGTAAACCGAGCTAACTTATCCAAATCCACTTACTTAGGTCGCCTTGATTTAACACTGAGACAACTTAAGCTGGATAGTGTGTAATCAATGTTGATGTTCCGACGTAAATCACTACTGGTAGAAATAAGAATTCTGTTCACTCCAATTGTGACTTCACTTAGGAAACTTATTTTAGCAATCAATAAGACATACTACACTGCTCAACTGCATGTTCAGTTTACTTCCATGTTGGTATTGCGCTCCCATTTAAAAGATATATTGCTTGTTCATGCCAAATGTTTATGTTTACCGTTTTTCATTTTCCTGTGGAGCAAGCTTTATGGGCCACACAATACACCGATTATCAGAACGTATTCTGGAACACTAATCGGTATGGTTAACATGAGGTTCGATAAAACCGGTCGCACGCATTTACTCGAGTTAAACCACCTGATCAAACCGACCGGTTCGTTCAAGCTATTCTACCGACTGCGTAGGACACAACCGAAGCAGTTCAAAAGTCGTATACTATCAATTGTAAAGACGATTGCAGTTCGCCTACACTCACCACCATCGTGCGCCCAAAAAAGGCTAGTCAAAACGCTGAACCTTCCATGGCCGTGTACACAAACCCAGGATAGGATGACCGCACATATGTTGTGGTTCTCCCAAAGACTTCGTACAGCTAAAGTGATTAAGGATATGTAACTGAGTCTCATGACAGAAGCTACTAAATGACATCGCATGCCTCAGTAATATGTATTTACCACCCCCATCGAACCTACGTGAATGTGTTGCATTTAGCCTGGTGACGAAAGATAGAAACCGAGCTTGTTTACTACGCGTTTCTTCTCAGAACTAAATCAGGCATGTTAAAAATAGTGAAATGCATTTATCGTGTAAAGGTGCCCCTTCTGGCCCTAAACAGTCACATTTGTACTAGACAGCTTTGTGACCTGAATATGAACCAAAAGTACTTCATAAATGACCGGTTGTAATGCTTCTATCCACAAAGAATATCGTCGATGTATGTTAAATGCACGAGTTGTATCTCAGCAACATCAACATCATCATCATCATCTCAACTCTGAGTCATACTTATTGGAAAAATTAGCTTGGGTCTCAGCACAAGTCTTTGACACAAATAACCTACAACCTGAGCATCTTGGAAAACATCAGGATAAAAGGGATTTTCCAGAGGTGCACTTGTTTGATTTCGTTTCTAAACACCGTTCTTTTGAAACAAACTTAGTCAAGTCCTCCATATCGATAACAGCTTCTCATCGGATGTAATTATTAGCATGTTAAATAGTATGTAAATCTCCGTGTACGCAAGAAGTTCACTAACGTACCTACTACGTCAAATTACTTAAAAACTTAAGATTACTTTTAACAGGGACACTTTTCTGAAGGACACTGGTTCATAGCCGTGCATGTATGAACGTTCTCTGTTACTGAATAAACTTAGCCTCCTTGCTCAACTTAAGTGAGGATGTGTTCTCTGATCGCAACCTTTATGAAATGCAAAAAAGTCTAAAATTCTTGTTGACGAATTGATACACAACTTCCGTTATGTAACTTCTTCACCTGCTTCAAACCACTGTTATTAATCTAGCATCCAAGCTTGGAATTCAAGCGAAATATTATGAACTCTAGGTGACAATATTTTCTGAGTAAACTCAACATTAAATGATAAATAACGAAATGCTGGAAGATCACAACATTTGACCCTGAAGATCTTTCCGTAAGACTAACATGTTTGTCAGCATCATTGTGAAAAACAGAGGAATAATTATCGTTTAACCTATCCGGATTAGCAACAGGCCTAAATTTATCCATGCTTGCCTTACTGCTGCAGATCGATGACACAACCACAAAGTCTTTCATTTAATTATCTGTGAACTCCTAAAACTGAAGAGTGTAGAGCATCAAGTACTAGTCAGAAAAGAAAAATGTATACTTTATACAATACAAAGCATGCTCTATTGTATTCATTATAGTCAGGTTGCGGTGACTAAAATACTCGTCTACTTTTCAAAAGTTACGGACCTTATTGAAGCATATGATTCATATGGATAAATCGAAGTTGTGAAACACGACAGAATAATACCTTATACATGTTTCTTCCAGTTGCGTGGAAATAAGAATATGATTTTAGCGACGGAGAGTAAGCTTTTGAAATTAAAGACTCGGAATGCTTCATAAAACTAAATCTATCACCAACTGAAAGAGAAAGTTAAAAAACACTGGAGAGTTGCATCCCGAAAAGGACATATTGAGGAAACGCATTTTACCACACGTATTAATGGAAACAATCGTCTTTTACCTAACAACATTTCCAGGTAGAACAAAATTATCCAGTTGGGTGAATTCCTCTACTTACATGATGATTGCACGATAATATCGACGGTCAGGGCATTCAAGTTGTAGGCTGCCATAGCTATCGCATGAATTGTTCTATGTTATCGAAAGCTGGACGGATGTGTTCTTACTAATGTCAATGCCTCCTGGTTCCGGTCGTTTCGAATTCACTTTGGTGTTTGAACATTCATTTAAACTATGTTAGTGCTGGGCGAAGCCCCAATTTCTAGCTAGTTTTCTCTCAAGTGTGGTGTATAATAGTCATTTACATAGCGGCCTTCTTGTCAGTGAGTTCGACGCACTTATCGCGTTCCAATCTGCTTGAGTGCATGCAGCCAACTGAACCGATTCGATAGAAAAATTTCATAATCCTTAGCTTACATAACAGTATGACGTGTCCTGTGCGTCTGCACGCGTGTGTCAACCTAGCTTTTCTCAACACTAAACAACAGTTTACTGTTTCCAAGTGCTTATCAATTGATACTTCAGAGCACCTTATTAGAAGCTCTTAACTTGCTATGAAAACCACATAACTGGACGTTGGCAATCCCATTTTGGAAAATTTAGTAAGCTTAAGGAAATAACACCTTCATCCGGTTTGTGCTTATTTATTAACGACGATTCACCTATCCACTATAAGCAATTGATCAACTACCTCAATTCCTGTATCGATACTTGCTGACGTTGGGAAACCAGTCCTATGTTTGCAGACCAATTCCCATTCCTATTCCTCAAACGACTTTGTAGTACAAAAAGACGGCTTAAAAATATACCAAATGTAAATAAGTAGTTCGGCAGATTTGTGATTTTAGATGAGACCCAACTGTGAAAATTCGTGGCTCCGGCTGGATTCGAACCAACGACAGACACAGCACGCTTCAACGCGACAAGAGCTCTACCGGCTCAGTTACGAGGCCACACCAGGAGGTCGGAACTTTCACATTTGAACTTTGTTACCCACCCATCCCACTCTCTCATACGGAATCCACCAAATGATCCAGGGGACTGACTGGATCAGCAGGATTTCTCAAATAGTTCGCGCTGGAACCCACCAATGCCACTGTTGGGCATAGAAATTGTATTACTTATAAATATTGTGGCAGATTTGTGAATAATCATCATTGAAGTGCATCCCAGATCTTAACAACTGTGAGTTAATTGTTGGAATTCGTAATACACCAACGTAAGACGATATAAAAAGTGCCGTCACTAGGTCTAGCAAATCATGAAATGACTAAACGGACTTAACTCTTCTGTCACGAAAACAAATGTTGACATTTAATGACGTGGATGTAACTGTAACGGAACAGCAGACAAATCCTCCTCAGTTCTCCTAGATCATTTCTTCACCCATGTGATGGTTTCGTTACCAAAGTCTGGTTTATTCAAAGTTTAGTTTGTTGTTCATTGTTTTTCCATAACACTGTACCTACTGAACTAGATATCCGAATTCCATCGCAACTGCACAGTTTCTATAATTCTTGAAGTCTGTACGTGTTCATTTTGAATTATGAGATTAATTCATATGCACCGGATCACTGTTGTTTCACCGCTGTAAACTGCATTAGGTCCTTCTCAGGTTTTCTCTAGTACTATCTAAACATTTACATAATTCGCAAATGCTTTGGCTGACCTTTGACCAGGGAGTAAAACCATGTATTGTGTTTGGTGCATCTGTTTGTCTGAAATTTTTTTATTGATTCTCATATTTTGCTAATTAATGTCACTGAATTAGTAAAAAGTTAGCCTTGTTTTTTCCCACTTTATCTGGCTGAACATTGATTTTGATTTTTTTGGGAATTAAACCTTTGCATCAACAGTCATCCGTTTTTAACCGTTGTCATATGCTGAGTATTTTTTAGTTCAATTGTTTTCAGATTCTTCTGTTTGACGTTGGCTTTAAATCAAGGTTCCCCAGAGCGTTCGTCTGTTGAAACCTGTGGCGTTTGAAGAGCATTTGTCAACTGACTTGATATTGGCATGCATGGTTTCCACCGCTCATTTTGTGTTCACCAACTTGTTTGCCGCCGTAAGTCGAACCAATTCTACAATCTTCACCGCCGCATCTTTTGTTCATGGAGTGTGTGTGTGTACCAAGCGTGCCAGTTTTTTTCATAATTTCGCACAAAACACGTCATTTCACCACTCATCTTGCACATTACCTTTGGAACATCACTGAAATTGGAGTCATCAGCTTGGATTTCGACTAGAAACATAATCTTTAAACCCATATAGCACACTGCCCGCAGGCAATCGCCGGTATCTCGCGGTTCTGGGTGTTGATGGATACTCCTCAAGACTGCACTAAAATGTGCAATGGCTCCGATGTTTATGTACATTTCAGATTAGAGAATGCTTCATTGCACCCTGTCTTATTATCCAACGACAGTAACTACACCAGCGCCCAGATACAATTGCAAATTGATATTGCATCCTTGTCCAACGCGTCGTAAACAGCTGTGTTCTGTTTTAAGATTCACTGTGTTTCTCTTGAACTCGGAACTATTCATTATAAGCGTCTGTTGTGGACCATTGAGATCATTCAATTTGGAAGTGTTCCTGGTAGACTGTACTACCAAACTCCGACACTCATCTCTAGGTGGTCTGCGATGCCCACCGTGGCGCATAGTAAAGTGCGGTCTTCTAAATGTTACCCACGATATTCCTGCGAGGTGTCTTGTTAGGCAGGTAAAAGGGCACTCGGACTACTTCGACTTTACTAGCTATACACTGGAAGGAGTCCATATTGTGCATCGACTCACCTTCTTATCTTCTCATTCTTCACTGAAATCACACAAAACCTTCCTTCGTCGAAACAACACAACTCAACACACTCGGAACTCCCTATGTTGTGAAATTCCCGTTGGTATGGTCTCAGCACTTCCAACTGACTACGTGCATTTCATATGCCTTGGAGTACTGAAGAGATTGAATTTGTAGTTTTCCAGTCCGGTTGACTGCAACTTCTGTCTGGGCGTGAACAGTATCGCAATGACATCAGACCTAAATTTTCCGCTTTGCAACATGAGGATCCGTGTGACTTTGCCTGACTTTGCCAACGATTTTGGGAGGTTACTCGATGAGAAACCACTGAATTTTGTCAATTTCTGATGCACATAGGACCAGCTGCTCTCCGAAGCACATTGGATCTTGGTAAACACCACCGTTTTTTGTAACTTCTTTTGTTTATCTATATTATATATTGCCCTACTTTGAACCTCGTGTAGTTTGGCTCCGTGTATTAAGTACTCATTGTGTTCACTGAAAACCGCGATCAGTTTTAGAGGTCAGAGCAAATATAGTCATTGTTAAATACACCCACTAAACGAAGTTCCTGTCCACGGGACAGCTTTTTGGAAGGTTATGTACATGTTCTACCAAATCCCATTCAACAAATTTATCCCCAAACGGATAAAACTAATTTAAGGTGTTAGATAAGTTTTGCGTTTTCATTCTACGATCTTGACCAGACGGCAAAAACAACGTATTCACCGCAAGCTGTTCAGTTAACAATGCGTTTAATGTAAATAGAAGACGGGTGCTTGTTGTGCATTGTAGCAATTAGATTAAAAACCTTTTTTTCACGATAAAATAACTCTTTACACACTTCTTACCGTAGGTACAGTTGCACAGTTTTCAATTCTGCACTTTTTCCCATGTCGCACATTCTTGTACTGCAGGTGACAATCACTGCAAGCGCACGTACACTCTCCTTTCATCTTATGGAGTTTTCATATCCATTTGGTAAGTTTTCAGTACACTCTTATGAACTGCATTACTTCGGCATCTCTATACTTACCTCTCAGTAAAGCTGACTAAAAATATTTCATTTTCTTGTGCTTTTGATTAACATAAATATTTTTAGATGTCCTCAGTGTTTGAATTCGTTGGAAACTATTCAGGTGCTCTTTTGAACACAGTGTGGTTCGTGGATAAGTGAACTGGGCGAAGACAAAACAATCGCAACCCGAGGGTTTATCACAAATTACTGAATGTGCAAGAACCCCTACCACTTAATACATTGTATTATAAAATTATTGACGCGGCATAAAACAAGTTTGTCTTGCGCTAGTTAATTTTCACAAATTCAGGTAGTCACATCGATGCAGCCGTTTCGGAGTGTGAGACAGTGCAACAATCTTCCGATGCTGGCTCTGGTTGCATTAGTCAGCTGAAGAATTCTACCACGCTTTTTGCGGATCAAAAGCGATGATTATTCCTTCATTGTAAAAATCATACCTGTGTAAGGTTCCCGTGCGCTTCAGTTCCCCCCCCCGAGGATTTTGAAGGTCAACAAGATCATCACAAGAGCAGAAGCCACTAGATCTATTTTGTTTGTCCCGTTTCACTACTTTACTTTCGTTTCTAGACAAAGTTATTAGTCGCCGGGAGGATGGCTCTATCAAAAGAGCCGTCTATAGGAAACCCACGTGGTCCGGTCAATACCTGAACTCTAGTAGTTTCACACCGGTCCATCACAAACGCGCACTAGTGAATACACTATTCACATGAGCAATACGAATCTGTACACAGGATAGTCTTGCAAAGGAATTAGACTTGATCACATCTATAGTACAATCTAACGGGTATCCAAAAAGGTTCGTAGAGCGGCATAGCAGACTAAACCCACCCTCCGAACATGTGGCCACAGTAAGTAAAAAGGTTTATATAGAATTGCCTTTCAAAGGTGATTATAGCATGCATCAAACAATTCAAAGACTAGTGAATTTGGTTAGACGAGCATTTAATGCAGCAGAACTGCGTAATAGCTCGGATCCAGCAACCACCTGTTCTTTCAATCAAATAAGATCAGCCTGTCGGTGTCACCTCACATTGTGTCTACCAATTTACACGTAACTGCAGAGAAACTTACATAGGCAGAACCAAGAGGTGCTTGATCTTCAAAGTGAAGGAGCATTTAACTAAATGGTTGCGGAGCTCTGCACTACAGAAGAACGACAATGTGGTTGAAACACACGAGAAACCAGCCTCCGCAGTCGCGAAACACGTCCTGACCACTGGTCACGTTATTGACCAATTTGTGCAATCTGAATTCTATTACGTTACTCCAATCCGAGTTTTTTGCGGTTCACTGGGGCGGTCAAAATCAATCAACTGAAGCCGATCTTGTGTGTTCAGAACAATTGCTCGTCAACTTGACCCTTCTCTGAACTTAGTGACCCTTCCCAAACCACCGATTGACTATAAACCCTGCCACCCCTTAATTGCTCGATACGTAAACCTGTTTTATTTTATTGTAAATTTGGTACTGACGATTTAGTGCGATGTGCTTGTTGTCATCTCATTTCCACTGTTGCTTGCGGTGTATCGGTTTTGTGTGCACTTGTCTCCGTTTTTGATTGTTGCTTTTTCTCTCAACTGAGTGTTTTCTACACATTCTTTTTTCTACACATTTCACGCGCACATATCCAACGGTGTTGCGAACTTCACACCACTTCTAAAATGACCCTGCCAAATAACGTGCGAAAACAGCTATTCACACCTTTTTGTAATAATTTTGTAAATTTTCAATTGAATCTGCATGAGTTTTCAATGTTTCGAGGCATATTTCCGTGGAAGTGTTCCTATCGGTCGCTCACCTTACCTGGGTAGTATCGGAGCGGTGTTTAAAGAAATCAGTCTTTGTAAACTGGCTCAAAACGCTTCGCCTGTCAAGCTTTCCGTTGTCAGCTATTGCCCACGTAGGTCCTATCCCACTTGGCTTCTTGAGAAGTTGCTGCCACAAAACGAGTAAATGCAAGCTGATATTTCTCGCACTCCGCTAATCAATATAAGTAAATTGTTCTCGCCGGTACATTCTGATAGTTCATTTTGTTGAGCGCCACTTGATCATCTTAAGAGCTCTTAAGATAAGCAAGTGGAGCTCAACATCTAGATGGAAGGAGATAATATATATTTTCTCTCATAATTTCAGCATTGAAAAGGACTGAGGGTGCCCTAAGTGTGAAGAGTTTGAAAACAATGCATAAGTTCATGGGGAGTATGCCGGAATTTGCCCCGGTTGATTCCATTTTATCTCTTTTATACCCATGGGGATCCCTACTGGTGTGTGTCACGATCCATCACTGTCACCGCTCAATGGGAAGTAACGTACTGGACCCCACTATAGTGTATTAAATATGCCATGACAGGAGATAACCTGCAGATTGAAAACTTTTATGACACTGTAAACGCTCATGAAACCCGTGAATTTGTTGAAAGTTGAATATGCAATTTTTCTCTACCGCGGTTAAAGTTCGGTACATTATTTTAATTCAGAGCTCTGAATTTCAATCCGATTTGAAGGATTAAGATGCGTTACGAGCAGTACTTACAGGATCAGCAGGTTTTGTGGTCGTCCAACTCATCAAGTTCGAAATAATGATAAGTTTCTTCTGACTAGTGAAACTCTCAAAATTCCTCTCCATTTCCTGTGCTACCCACAACGCTTCCTCAGCTTGATTGGCGTCTGCTGTAAGGTCATAAATTATCACATCATTTTTCATCAGATGTTCATAGAACCACGTTTTCTCATCATACTATTAACTGAGTGTTACAACAGTCTATTGAGATTACGTCAAGTATATCCTTCGCGAATAACGGCTTCATATTTGACCGGTTGCTCAGTGTACCGGTGATTCTATAACAATCCTTTCTGGGCAACATTGGGCCAGCTGGCTCGCTGACCTGTTCTTCTGGTCTCACGTCTTCGTTTTCGTCATCATCAGGTGGAACTCCAGGTGCTTGATTGGCGAGATACTTTTACAGTTATTTATGTCATTCCAAAAAGCGCGGAAATTACCTTTCCAACGTTGAGGGGAACATAAGTGTCAATATTGTTAACAAAAATATACTGTTCCTTAATATCTAAACCCTTTTCATCCATTACCACATTTGCTTATGTAGGTTGTTATGACGATGAAGTATCGTAAGTGTGTCAAGGCTATATTAAAACAATGAATGCATACAAACAAATGATTGAAGGAAATCTAGAAAAAATTCCATAGTAACCGTGTTGAGGATTAATTTTAGACGCATGCTTATATAGTGATCGTTGGTTGGTTATGTTATTCTATTCTAAATGGGTCACTGGCTGTATGAATTGTCGTCATTGTTTTCAGCGATTGATACACGGTTTCCAGGCAGAGGTCTAAGGTCTCCGAATCCAGGCAGATTTTCTTGCTCACCGTCAGCAATCGTCTGTTGCTTTGAAAGACCATCATTGGAAACAGGTTGTAGCACTGCTCTTGGATTTAATACCAAAAACAGAGTATGATTACACGTACAATGAAGTTTTAGATGAATGACTCATGCAAAGCTCAAAGACGAGCCTTAGAAACGCTGCTGTGGTGAATGCCATTGAACATATAGTCTCAAGTTGATTATTGAAACTCAGGTTGTACACCTGGTACACACCTTGATACAGTGCGTAATTCTGGTGCAAGCGTGTGGTTATCGTTTATTTGTTGTTCTGCTGAAATCGGATATACTGGGTACTGGTCACGTGTTAAGCTCTATCTATTCAGGAACTTTCACACTGGCCTCGCGGCAGTCTCCAGTTACAATGAATCCTATGCTTCGTGAAACTTTGGGCATTCCCCCATGCCCTCGTGACATTGTGGATTATTTTAAACATTTTGAACTATGATGTAGAACCGCATCCAGTTTGAATGAGGAGACAAAATCGACCTTCTTCCTCTCAAGGATAATAAAAGAGGCCTATTGTCTTATGAAGAATCTGTCTTATCGTGATTCGCTGGTGAATCTCCCATATAAGCCCATAAAGGGAATACTACTCGGTCATGTTACCCCTGTGACATTTGAGGTTGCCGAACGACCCAAATTTAATATCATGCAGCGCTATCCGAACTCGTCAGTGCGCGACTTTATCTTCCAGATCCAAACTCAGGCAGCACGGTGTAATTTTGGCGATCAACTGGAGGTCAAACTTCGTGACCGGCTCATCGCCGGCATTATTGCTCCGGTTCTGCATAGACAACTACTGTTACTCCCAAAATCTACGTATCAGAATACGAAAGTCATCTGTGAAACGTACGAGGATGGCAATAATACAGTCCAGAGTGGGAGTTCTAGCAAGGCCTCAGTTTGTTTTGGACCGATGAAAATGCAACCTACATAGCACAATACTCTGCGGCTATTCAATTTAGTTCTTAAATATGGTTCTCGGCTAGTTTCTAAAAATTTCCGCATCACACGATACAGTTCACTGGTAGACTCGATAATTGCACCACATGTGACAAAAAACATTCTAGATATGCATACATTCACCGCAGCTCCATACGCCACAAGTGCGGGAAATGAGGCCATTTATAAATGTCTGTAAGTCGAACAGAAATTGTCGGTTCGTAGAAACTTGGCAGAATAAATTTGCTGCCACATGTGACAAGATGGAGCCCTTTACTCTAACAGTTGATTCACCTACTTCAGAGAATTTATTTTACATCCTGTTTGCAGTACTTGACACGAAGCATAATTTTATCATTGACACTGACAGTGTAGAATCCATCATACCATAAAGACATCTATCATAGCTCCATCCACATTACAAACTACATCCTTGTTCTGTAGCCATACAGCCACCATTCCTATTTTTACTGAACAATCCAAGCCACTTGATTGAAACTTTGTTGTTACTCATCATGACCCATCCATTTTGGGGCTGAAGGTTTAGAAAATGTTTCATATCCAGGTTTCTTTGCTTTTACCACTGAGTGATTTCACAAGCTTAAAAGACCTAATTCTGAAGTGCTCGAAGGCTACGGGTGGCATGAATATATCTCCAATTAAACTAGAGGTAACTGGTTTTTCTGAGACGTCCTATAAGTCCTCATGGACTCTGTGAACCGGTAATTAAGGTGCTAAACGAGCTGTTGGAAAAGTGCGCGACTGAGTCCGTTGATTCCTCTTCATGTGTCACGTCAATTGTGACAATCTTGAGGTCTGAATGCAAAACTCTGCGTATATGTGGCTATTGTCGGCTTACTGTAAATCGATGCCTAAAGCAATATGCCTATACCAGTGCTGAACCTGAGGAAATTCTTAACACACTTTCAGGATCAAAAGTTTTCTCCAAGATCGACCCGGAAGATGCACGTCTGCATATTCCTTTGGATAGGGTATCAATGCTGACAACAATGAATACACCTAATGGACTTTTTCAGTTTCGATTTAGCCGTTTCTACTCACTAACTCTCCTGCAATCATATTGTGGAGGGTATGGATGGTGTTACGGTTTTTCCGAATGGCGTCATCGTACATGCACCAGACAATTAAGCTCATGATTCCCGTCCTTTGAAACTATTTCAACAGATTTTTGGCAAAAACATTTCTGTTTATCCAAAAAATGTGCCTTCACTGTCGACATAATCGAGTGTCCTGGTACTTAATTGACGGTAACGGATTCAAACCTGATGATAAACGTCTAGACCCACTAGTTAACGCACTTTCTTCTACAGACGTGTCCGAATTACGTTCTTTGTTAGGTGCTTTGCAGTGCTACACCCGTTTCATTCTAAATTTCTCTCACCTTGCTAAATGTTTGTTCCAGTTGCTTTCCGAGAAGCGGTTCACGTGGACTCCAACTCGTGAACGGCCTGTAAGTTCGTTGTCAAATTTCTCGTCACGTGGTGCCATACTACGTCCGTTTCTTCCTAAAACTCTGCCTGTGTTGATTGCTGATGCCCTTCCCTTTGGAATCGGGACTGTGCTTGAGTAGAACGACAAGTGTGTATATCGTGCTGACTCAATCCAACAGAAAGTAAGTATCTGTTTGGGATACCGTTTAAAATTTTGTCGGATCATGAGGCGCTGAAATCCACCTATAAACCTGACAAGTCATTGGTACGTTCATCAGTAGCTATGGTTCAACAATGGAGCAAAGCAGTTAGTGCATATGACTATGTCATAGTGCACAAATCAGCCAACCAAATCAAACGTGTGAACTACTTTTCACACCTTTCATATACATTTGAGCAAACTTCTCGTAACGATTGTCTTCTAATCCAGCCCCCGCCGAGCTGATTCGCCATACTCAACGTTACTTTTCGCCCATTCTCAGTCTGCTACGACGTGGTTGGATATCACACATCAGTCGGGAATTCCTCACATTTTATGTGCGTCGGGAAGAATTAGACGGAGTATTGTGGTTAAATGACGGAATTGTTAATCCTCCAACTCTTCGTAGAGCTATTCTGGACTATCCACATTTCGGACATCTTGGGTCTGAAAAATGAAGTCTCTGGCTAGATTAACGTGCTGGTGACCAGAGACTGACGTAGATATTTGTCGTCTGGCTAAATGTTGTTCTTTTCTCACAAATTCCACAATTCACCATCTCAACGGACTTCATGGCCGATGTCACCCGAGGCCTGGCAACGGATTCATTTGAATGATTTCATTTTCTTGACAAGTATTTTGCGCTAATAGTGATTGATTCCCATTAGAACTGGCAGGAAGTGGCGTTCACAACAATGCTTATTGCAGAATTCGCTATCCACGCACTCAAAAGAATATCCAGTGGAGGAGGTATCCCTCATGTGTTAGTGATTGACAATGGTACCTATTTCGTTGCTAATATTCTAAACACTTGGCTCAACGGCACTGGATGTAAGCATCTGTTTTCTCTTGCTCGGCATACTAATGATCATGTGGAAACTTTGTTCACACAATCAAAAGTGCTATAGCCACCCTTCAGTGTACTTCATTCGAAAACCTTGAAAAAGTTTTTGATAACTCCTTGTCACAATATCGTGACGCCTGCCATTCCACTACACAGGAAAGTCCCGCAAAACTTTTTAAAGGGCGGTCTGAGGTCAACCTTGATGTGTATTAAATCCTCTGAAGTTACCTCTTATCGTGGTAATGAAATAAAACCGTCATCTGGTTTACTGTCAAAGGATCTTGGCAAAGGCTTATACCGAATCAATAATAGTAATATATTTCTCAACGCATATGTGAGAAGCACGCTTGGTTATGCGCGATCACTGTAGATATTTACAAACCATACAAATACGAATAATTA